>BHEV01075651.1:0-21902 GCA_004319985.1 Emydocephalus ijimae
AGCAATGCCCCACCAAAGGCCATGCCTACTGAATGGGAGACACCACGTGGACCCTGGTCTCAAATTCACCTGGACTTCGCGCAGCCAACCAAGGGCCACACCTTCTTGCTCACAGTCAATGCCTACTCAAATTGACTCGAAATTCATCGCATTATGACTACGACCTCCGAGGCGGTTATCAAAGTTTTAAACAGACTCTTTGCAACCCACGGATTACCAGACGTCCTGGTGTCCGATAACGGGCCACAGTTTACTGCACTAGTGTTCGAGCAGTATCTCGCTGACCGCGGCATCCACCATGCGCTCACCTCGCCTGTGCATCCTGCGACCAATGGCCGAGCAGAACGCATGGTCCAATTTATGAAGAGAACCTTGCAAAAAGTAGACTACGACAACATTGACGACAAGGTCAATCAAATCCTCTTCTTGCAACACATCACCCCACATAGCGTAAGCGGCAGAACTCCCGCCAAACTGCTGATGGGACGAAGGCTCCGCTCCCACCTCGACCGGTTGCACCCTGCTTATGAACCGGAGAAACCACTAGGATCCAGTGGCCACTGTCGCTCATTCCAGGTAGGAGACCTCATTTATGCAAAAAACCTATTGGGCGATCCATTGTGGGTGGAAGCGACAGTAGTACGTGTAACCGGCCCCAGATCCTACCTTGTACAATGCCTTGATGATAAACTTTGGAAATGGCATATCGACCAATTACGGTCACGACTTGCAGCAGCTAGTCCGCAACTCCCCTACGACCAAACTGAGGGGGGGGGGAGGTACGGAAGATGTGGAAATCCTAGAGAACCCGCTCAAAGAAAGCGACGATTTAAATATAACTCAAGAAGCGGAGCCAGAGGGAGAAACGTTTGCACCTCAGGGAATTGCGGAAAATGTGGGCAATGATGTGGAAGTGAACTCTGAACCAGAGGCAGCCCCACTACCAAGCGGCAATCTACCTCAGCTGGGGTGCAATCAGCCAATACAAAGGACATCTAAGAGACTGAAAAGACAACCGTCCTATTTAAAGGACTATGTTCTGAACTAAGGAACCAGGGGGAAGGGGTGTTGTGTATGTATATAAGTTATAAAGTGTGAGCTTGGAGTAAGTGCAGGATTCTGGCCCTGCACTTCTGATTGGCCCGTTCCGGGGAATCAGATTGGCCCTTAACAGAGAGTTCCTATTGGCTATAAAAGCTAGCGTTCCTAGCTTGTTATTGGTTAAAAAGTTACAAGGGTTGCCTATATAAGGCGGGGTTTACTGCTGTTTTATTCAGAAGTCACGATGTAAATAAAGAGCTGAAGTTCACTGTTCAGAGGCTTGTCTCCACTCATTCTCACCCATGCTCAATACTTTACAATTATCATAACTAGTGGTGAGGCAATAGTATTGCAGTAACAGTTCAGTAGGCAATGCTATCGTGAGAGAAAGATCACTATTGAAACTGCTTGAGTTCATCATTTGGTAAAGCAGCTCTTCGACCTCATACGATCCCTGTTGTTGATGGAAGCATGGAAAACTGAGGAAGCTGTTTGTCAGCTTCCTCCCCCATCTTCTCTGTCTTTGTCTCTCCAAACATATTTACATGATGACACAACAGTGATTGGTCTCATTTGAGACAATGACGAATCCGCATTCAGAAAGGAGGTTATACAACTTGCCTCGTGGTGTAACCAGAACAATCTGGAACTGAACAGACTCAAAACCATAGAAATGGTGGTAGATTTTAAAAGAAACCCTCTCATACTACCACCTCTTACAATACTAGACAACACAGTATCAACAGTAGAGACCTTCAAATTTCTAGGTTCTACTATATCACATGATCTAAAATGGACACCTAACATCAAAAACATCATCAAAAAAGCACAACAAAGAATGTTCTTTCTGCGCCAACTCAGAAAGCTCCAACTGCCCAAGGAGCTGCTGATCCAGTTCTACAGAGGAATGATTGAGTCTGTCATCTGCACCTCTATAACTGTCTGGTTTGGTTCTGCAACCCAACAGGACAGGTACAGACTCCAGAGAGTAATTAGGAATGCAGAAAAAACAATTACTACCCACCTGCCTTCAATCGAGGACCTGTTTACTGCACGAGTCAAAAAGAGGGATGTGAAAATATTTACCGACCCCTCACATCCCAGACATAAACTGTTTCAACTCCTGCCCTCAAAATGATACTACAGAGCATTGCACACCAGAACAACTAGACACAAGAACAGTTTTTCCCCCAAAGCCATCACTCTGCTAAAGAAATATTTCCCTCAACACTGTTCAACTATTTACAAAGTGTACACTACTATTACTGTTAATCTTCTCACCACTCCTTCTCACCCATCCCCTCCCACTTGTGACTGTATGACTGTAACTTTGTTGCTGGTATACTTACGATTTATATTGACTGTTTCCTAGTGTGATTGATTGCTTATTATACCCTATGTTGTACCTTATGATTCTCGACTCCTGGCATATGTATCTTTTCTTTTATGTACACTGAGAGTATTTACACCAAGACAAATTCCTTGTGTGTCCAATCACACTTGGCCAATAAAATATTCTATTCTTTTCTATTCTATGTCATTCGTCTCTGGGCAGCTAACAATAAAACCATAAAATAAACACTATTACAAAAAAAATACAATTAAAACATTAATAATATTATTACCAAAGATTAAAGGGTTGGGAGAGGGCACTCAATGTTACAAACAGTGTAACCATGTCATTAAGTCAACATTACCTTGAGACTCAATTAGGTTTTGAGGGACTTCTGGAAGGACAACAAGCTTTCATTTTGGGGCCAATCTCACCTGGGGAGAAATGATGTTGTCCAGAGTGGATGCCACAGCAAAAAAGACCTGTGTCCTTTGTCCTGGTAGATGTAATTCTTTAGCAAACAGGATCCACAGCATACTTCTGCTGAACCTGATGGGATTTTGTATCTCAGGTAAGTTCAAGAATCCTGAGATCTACACATAAGAATATTACTGCTTTTTCATGTTGCCCAAGACCCTTTAACCCAGGGATGTCAAACTCAAGGCCTGGGGGCCAGATCCGGTCCATGGGGCGCTTAGATTTGGCCCATGGGGTTGCCCTGGAAACAGAGAAGGACTGGCCTGCAGTGCCTATGCCAGTGAAAATGGAGCTTGCGAGGGCCACAGGTGGCCCTCCCAATATCTGTTTTCACTATCAGAGGATTGCAGGAGGCCGTGGCAGCTGAAAACAGAGCCTGGGAGCCTATTTCCGCTGACAGAGCACTTGGGCCACCACAGGCACCCCCTGACATGAGTGACATTGAGCTGACCACACCCACCCTGCCCATGCCCATCCTGGCCCCCTGCAGTCAAACATAACCCTGATGTGGCTCTCAATGAAATTGAGATTGACACCCGTGATCCAACCCATCAACCAAGGATTTCCAAAGTATAGTAAAGAGATGATTATGGCAAGATAGACCTATTTCTTACAATTCTTTAATCACAAAATTCAAGCCATCATATTTTCATCTGGATGCAACCAAATGCCCATTGCTTTGTCTTGATGCCTTCAATAAGTTTCAGAGACTTTGTCTCAGGGCCACAAATGGCTGTCGACGCAAGAAAGAAATCAAGCTTTCTTGGTGGAAGTTTTATTACAGGAATACCTGCTTATAGTCAATTGTGAAACAGTGTGGGTCCACATTTATAGGGGAAGCAAAATGAAAGCTTTCATTCTGCTTCCCATTATTTGTAATGTGAAAATTGGAAAATCAGTTCAGCTAAGGCTGTGCTTCTAATGCAGAAGGCCCCTAGGGAAAAATAACTTACAGTCCAATGGCAAAGCGATCTGCTCACACATATGTGGCTGAATGGAATGGGGACTTACATTGGCAGACTGCTTTTAAGGATTGGGCTGTAAAATATAAGAGGTTTAATGGTGATTTGTATTTATAAAGCACCTGTGCACTGTGATGATCACTAGCATGAAAAACACTGCAATTAAAAGGCTCCAAAAATGTATAAAACCCCTTAATGTGTGAAAAAGAAGTATTTATTAAGACAGGATGTAGGCTATCAATTTAATTGCAATTTTGGCATGTAATTATCTTATATCCTATTTTATTTTATCATCATCTTATTCAATCCATCTCCTTGGGTTTTTCCCCCTTAACCAATAGGGTACACCAGCTTTTTTGTATGGCCCAGATATTGATTACTCAGGGTAAAGAATTATCACTATGAGTAGATTTGTGGGATTTCTGTTCTGTATTTAGGGATTCTGTAATTGGATGATTGAGGGGTGAACTGAGGTTGAAACTGAGGTATATACTTCTGTTCTTAGTAGCTGCGTGACTTGAAAATGGGTGGTGTATCCGGCAGAAGTTGCTAGAATCTTCTTGGAAGGTAAATAATATGATCATTGGAATATATTTAGCTTTTTACTGGAATGTGCAACTGGCAAACAATCTGTCAACCCTGAAGCTGACCTGACCGAAGCCATTTTGACAACTTCAGTGTTGCCATACTGGAGCTGAGGGATAGGGAGGGGGGATTTGAGATAGGGAACTCTGTAGCCAAAACAAAATACTTTCTCTTGGGAACCAAGGACATTCTCACAACTGTTCGGAAGAAGTCGGAGTGATGCTGCCTGGTTTACAGACTGCACCGTGATTGGACCATGTGACTGTTTTGAGAAAGTAGTAAATCTTTTACTTTTAATTAGGTGAAAACCATAGGAGTTTCAAGTTGGTTTTCACCAGATATTTGCCAATATGATATTTCCAATAAAGCTTATTCTTTGAGAAATCTACTGGCCTTAGAATTTTGCTTGATATGGATTTATTACTTGGAACCCTGACACAATTATTACATTTTACCACAATCCGTTGGGCAAGATATACATAGTTCTTCTATAATTTTGCTTGCATTTTCAGATATTATTACATGGCATCTGCTATACTTATCTAATATTCACATAATAGGATCCACTTAAAGTAGATATAAACCTTGGAAAGTCTGGACAAAAATCCATATGTTAAGAAAAATGCACTCCAAAATGTATGCACTATACATAATTGAATTTATTTTCCTTTTTCTCTCTGTTCCCCTACCATTTCTCCCTGTTTTTGGCCAGATTTGCAAAATGATATGGAAATGGACCAGAGTAAAGGACGGGTGGCAGGATGAATGCAGTCTAAATGAAACCAAAGTTGACAGAATGGGTACAGCCAAATTCAGTAGTCTGGCTTTTGAAGGAAAAAGGTAGACTGCAATGATTGTACGAGAACTTGAGATTTAGAGAAACCAGATACTAGATGTAAAGCCAACTCTGTAGGGTTCAGCTTTACACTAGAGAAATTGGAAAGAAAATAGCAAAATATATATCATAAAGTATATCAGTAATAAAAACAGATATAAAAGGGTGAGGGGGAAGCAAGAATGTTTTTGGGGCAAAGCAGTGCCACACAGTAGCAACATCATTTGTCTATAGGCACATCTTAATAGACTTAAGGGCGCATTTATTTATCGTGCTATTAGTGTTAAGGGTGAAGCACTTAATTAGCGACACAAACTAAAATCAAATCATCCCTGCTTCTGTGAAATGTAGGCAAGGATTTTCCTCTGCATAGGTTATCCAATCCAATCCAAGACATTGAATCCTACCTTTCTACTAGAATTATGTGTGCTTAAATATATAGGATAGATAGATAGACAGATAGATGAATAGATGATGGAAACAGTTGATATATGTTAAATACAATAGATAGATGATACACATAGATAGGTGGATAGCTAGATAGCTCGATAGATGATAGAAACAATAGATAGATGGATAAGAGTAGGTAGATAAATAGGGAGGTAGACAGACAGATATATAGATAGAAGAGCTAGATGATAGAAGATAGATAGATATAGATAAATAGAAGAGCTAGATGATAGATAGAAGATAGGTAGTGTTATGAACTAAAAAAGACGTTGAATAAAGTTTTAACAACCTCAAGAAAAAGCAGGGTTCTAATCCTGCACTTCTGATTGGCCGATAATAGCGATATTGGATTGGTTCTTGCTGGGACATCTGATTGGCTGTTAACGGGCCAACTCTCATTGGTTCAAGGGTTTAACACTTCCATGTTTCTCATTGGCTAATAGGTCAGCAGCCAACCCTATATAAGGGCTGCTGCTGCCCTAGGGTTTTTGCTCTGTTCAGTATGTTTAATAAAGAGTTGAAGTTCATTGTCACTGTCTCGTCTCCGCTCCTTGCACCCATGCGAAGAACTTAACAGGTAGATAGATAGATAGATAAATAGATAAGAGAGAGGGAGGGAGGCGGAGAGAGAGAGAGAGACAGACAGACAGACAGACAGACAGAGAGAGAGAAGGGTCAGAATAGAATATCTTAACCCTTGACTTATGAACACAATTGGGACCAAAATTTCCACTGCTAAGCAAGGCAGTTGTTTACACTTGATTTTATCACCATTTTTAACTACAGTTGCAAAGCAAATCATTCGCTCATTAAACCACCCTGTCTTTCTCCACTGACTTTGTTGTCGGAAACCAGCTAGATAGGTTGCACATGGTGATCGCATGATCCAGGAAGATTGTAGCTGTCACAAATACATCCCTGGCTACTGAGAATCTGAATTTGGATCATGTGACCAGGGGAATGCTGTGACTCTCCTAGGTGTGAGGATCAGCCATAAGTCACTCTTTTCAGTGACATAACTTTGAGCACATACCCAACGAATGGTTGTAAGTTGAGGACGGCATCTGTAGATGCCATTTACTCCTGTGGCCTGCAGAAAAGTCGAAAGGTCCTTCTTAAAGACAACGCAACATTAGTTAATGCAAACCTACGCTGACCTCTTTTCAGTGTCCTACTTGGATTCCAGATCCAAATAGCTTCTCCTGGTCAGTGAATGCTTGACCTCAATGTGGCTCTTGCCTAAGCAATAGACAGGTTCTGTTTGAGAGAAGCCCAAGGTCTGCATGAAACCTATGAGCCTTCCTTCTGTGGATTATCCAGCCATAAGAGGTCAGGCAAATCGTCATTCTGTTCACCTTTCATTGGCAGTCAGGAATATTTTATTTAGGCAGTGCTCAATTGTGTTTAATTTGGCTGATTTGGGAGGAAAGTGCTAGCGACTTTCATTGCCAAGGGGGGTTTGTTCACAATCACCTCTTTAATCCAGCTAATACATTAAATCCAATCGTGAAGAATCCTTTTAATCATTACCCTCCATGGGTGACATTTGTTGAGTGACAAGTGGGGTTACTGATTGAACCGATCAATAATAAAGTGCTCCTGTTTGGATGGTTGTCTTCCATGTGTTTGTTAGCCATCTTCCTCTGTTTATCCAGGTCCCTTCCTGGCCCTTTCAGCTCCGTCTTTCCATTTCAGTTCTACTTTGGGTGGGTTTCTCTCATTTGCAAAGGAGTCTACACACTTGACTGAAGAAAGTATTACTTCAGCAATAGAATGGGTCAATGCCTGGAATGCACTACCTGATTCTGTTGCTACCGGTTCTGCCCGGTTCTATAGAGCCGGTAGCTCTGAAGAGCAGCAGGCACAGAACCGGTTTGGCCTGCCCGCCTGCCCGCCCGGGCTCTTACTTGTCCTTTCTTTCCTTTTTCAACCTCAGCTGCTTTGCACGGCACAGCTGAAATTGAAAAAGCAGGGAAAAAAGTGGCTTTTCAAATGCTGTGCATCTGTGCTCAGCGCTTTTCAGCCTAAGGTTGTTTTACACACATGCTGCGCGCGCAAAACGTCACTGAACCGGTAGTAACATCGGTTGAATCCCACCCCTGCCTCAAACCCCCACTCCTTTACCCTCAAACTATCCACTGTTGACCTCACCCCATTCCTAAGAGGTCTGTAAGGGGCGTGCATAAGGGCACCATCGTGCCTACCGTCCCTGTCCTATTGTCCCCATTTATTCGTACCTATTTCCTGTATTCTTACTCATGCTTATTCTTATATTTATTATCTTGTAAGCAATTGACAAATCAAATCAAATCAATACATAAATACTCAACTGACACTCCCTCCTCCCTATCCCCCACCCCCAAGGACTTCTATTCCCATCCACAGGACCCCTCCAATTCTAGTCTGCTCATCTATTTGGATC
Source organism: Emydocephalus ijimae (assembly GCA_004319985.1). Lineage (NCBI taxonomy): Eukaryota > Metazoa > Chordata > Lepidosauria > Squamata > Elapidae > Emydocephalus > Emydocephalus ijimae. The sequence continues at coordinate 8,106 of BHEV01075651.1, forward strand.
TCTGACTGCAGGTAAATAAGTGAAAGGAACTTAGCTATATCAAAATGGGGAAGAGGGCTTATGAGGGTCGATGTTTTCACCAGCAGAACTACTGACATCGAACCCGGTAAATAATTGCAGCATTTTTATGTATTTATCATCTTTCTAATTTTTAATCACAATTCTGAAAAAACGTTTCAAATCATCTTTTATTTGGGATACAGCGGTGGAGACAGTTAAATGGATTAAGTTATTTGCTTAGTCAAAAAAAAACCCTTCTTGCATTCTCACTTAGCTTTCTGAGGCTTTCTGAGGCTGTTTCCTCATATCATCAAATCTTCCTAATTATATGGTGTTGCCAATATGCCTATTGAGAATGAAAGCATTCATCTAACTTGGAGTTTTGATCTAGTTACAGGTAGTCCTTGACTTACCCCCACAATTGAACCCAAAATTTATGTTGTTAAGTGAGACACTAGTTAAGTGAATCTTGCCCCATTTTACAATCTTTCTTGCCACCGTTGTTAAGTGAATTACTGCGGCTGATAAGTTAGTAACCCAGTTGTTAAGTGAATCAGGCTTCCTCATTGACTTTGCTTGTCAGAAGGTTGCAAAAAGTGATCACGTCATTTGGACATGGCAATGGTCGTAAATATGAACCAATTGCCAAGCGGCTGAATTTTGATCACATGATCACGGGGGATGCTGCCAAGATTGTAACTGTGAAAAATGGTCATAGGTCATTTTTTGCAGTGCTGTTGTAATTTGAAGGGTCACTTAATGAACTGTTGCAAGTTGATGACTACTTGTATATAGTCCAATCTGATTGATCGTTGGTTGCCCTCCTGATCCATATTGCTTCATAAAGTTATTTTTATGGTGTTATTTTTTTAAAGCAAGTGAGGGCAAGTAATATTCAAGGAAATGGTAATCAGTGTGAAATGAGTGAGAAATCAGAGCCATTAGAAAGATGGAGGCATCCTCACATGTGACATATTACCCAGGAAAACGCATTAGTGTACAGATATGATTCCTGGTGTGTTTAACATGGGTTTACATGTCATGTCCAACCTGTATTAACATAACTTGGGCAGGTGTTAAATGAGTGTGGCCAAGCCATTTATTTTACCTTACTTTTTATTAAATGTGTTTGGTTTAGCTGGCATGATATTCATCTCCAAGCCAGGGCCTATGTCCTTGTACTTAGAGGATGTAAATCTGAAATCAGCCAATGAGTCAACATCTCTGCTGCTCTAGACAAATGCAGATGAAAGAGGATTTATGTGGGAATAAAACGTCGACTACTAAAATGCCATTAGAGAAGCATAATTGAGAGGAAAATTTGGCCTGATGTTTCATTTTATGGGAAGGGGAAAGGATAAAATACCCAATGAAACCCAATCTCTTAGAATGCATGCAAATTTGGTGTGTATGCTTAAAACAACCAATCACATTGCCTTCTAAGGAGACATGCTTAAAGGACGGGTCCAGAAGAATAAAAGACCAGCCTACATAATGCAATCCATCCCTAGCAATGATTACTGTAAAATAAGTGACTGCCTCAGAGAGTAGATTTGGAGAGAAGCAAGGAAGCTTTTATGTGCTCTCTTTCTATTTCCTCTCAGTCAAAAATGGATGCTTTGTGCAACCTGTCATGATCCTTTCTGGCTCCTATGAAGACCACAGTCCAGCAGGACTACAATATGATTCAGAGATGGCATTCAGCAGGTTCTGACCAGTTCTGGAGAACCAGTAGTGGAAATTTTGAGTAGTTTGGAGAACCAGCAAATACCACCTCTGACTGGCTCCACCCCATCTATACTCTGCCTCCCAAGTCCCAGCTGATCAGCTGGGTTTTCTTTTGTTGCCCTGCACAGGAGAACAGAGCTGGAAAGCAGGTTAGTGGGAGGGAATGGGGATTTTGTGGTATTCTTCCCCTGGAGTGGGGTGGGAATGGAGATTTTACAGTATCCTTCCCCTGCCATGCCCACCAAGCTACGCCCACCATGCCCACCAAGCCACGCCCACAGAACTGGTAGTAAAAAAATTTGAATCCCACCACTGATATGATTCAACTGTTAAACTTCTTTAAGGAATGGGGAAAACATTCCATTTTTGTCATAACTACAGGCAACAAACATGTTGCCTATCAACCAGAAAATATACTAAATGTAGCTCTCATATTGGGTTGTTTGCTTATGAATAGCAATTGTGGAGTTGTGTGTAAATAAAAAAAAAAGCAAGGATAAAGCATGCGGTGGCAGGAGGGACAGTTCTCTTCCTTGTTACATAATCATTTTGAAGTTGCTGCTCATTGTTGGATTTGGAATAAAGATATCTGGCAGCTTTTCTACTTGGATAGGAGAATATTTTTTACTGGAACTGGAACATGGGAAGAGAGACAGAAAGACACAAGTCATTACAGTCACAATCTTGATTGCTCCCCCAACAGTTGCTTAAGAAAAGGTGGAGGGAAGGAGAGGGAAGCGAGTTGAGATGCCACCACACCTCAAGTATTGCTACTCAAAGTTCTCAGTAGAATGCAATGTGATTTCCTGCAAAAAGGATTGGATAAGATAATGTTTAACAGAAACATTATCAATGACTACCATAAATGGATTGTATTTATCTTGTTGGGTTACAAGAAATGCAGACATGCTCTAGTGCAGTGTTTGAGAAAGTGCTGTATATTATTGAAGTGAGTTTGTGGTGACTTGTTCCAAAAGAAAGATGAATGGGCTCCTTGTTACATGCATAATGTTAGCTGATTATGCAAAAGAGTGAATATTAGGCAGGGGTGAAGCAAAACCCTTGTTTAGCCCCTTCTTTTTTTCCAGGTTAGCCATGCTCCACTCTGGTCTAAACTGTCCAGATCTGCCAAGAGTTTGGCGGTGTATAAACTTTAATAATAATAAATCAGACTTTACAAGATTATTGCTCTGAAACTTAATGTCATATCTGCCTTTTCAATTATACTAGCTGTGCTGGATTAAGTTGGTGCCTCACTTTGGGAGAGTTACCAATATGTTCTGGGAGAGGGTCAAAATTATTCATTTCATGAAGCAACTTATTTTATTTTATTTTATTATTTATTATTATTTTATTTTCTATTATTCTTTATATATTCTACTCTACTCTATTATTTTGTATATTGCCATCCAACTTAAAGTGAACTCCGGGCATTCATATAAATAAATAGATAAATCATGAGTAGAACTTGCAGTTATCCTTCAATAATGCTGCTTCTCTAAATTTGAGGGTGAATTTCTCAATATATATGGGGATATCAGAAAAATGTTTATATTTCTCCCCACTGCATATATTCAAGAAAGCAGTTATCAAAGTGGAGAAATTACTACAGTGTAACATTTTGTATACAGGAGAAGTGCTCCGGAAAATACAAATTAATTTTATGTGAATGATTTTTAAAAGCTGAAATAGATACAAAAATCGGTTGGAACATATGTACAGTGTGAAAAGTGTGAAAATGACAGAACCTTACATGGGCTGATATGTCATCATGGATCCCTCATGCTATTCTGAGGCTTTGTCCAGGTACTGATCTACCAGCAGTTTGAAATAATTTAATAGTGCTTTCAGTTTAATATTTTTCTATGAGTGATCAGGTGCGTGAACATGGAGGAAAAGAGATGTTCAAACTAACTTTGTATGCTGTGTATTATAAACCCTGAATTGTCACCTTGGAGACAATAGACCACTCATTATGGTTACAATAGACAAATTCCTAAGCACGTTATCTGCTTTTGTGGCCTTAATTTCTCTGTTTTTACCTTTGAGATCTGCCACTCATGTTGACTCAGATTTGCTGTGTGTGATGAAGTGATAAAATCAATAGAGAGGACACATTTGTTTTTCTAGTCTTCAAAGAGACTGTACGATTTATAGTTATTGTTGTAAGTTAAACCCACTCCACTATTCCTGTCAAGGTTCATTTAATTTTTGGATTTAATTTTTTTCTTCTTTTATTTATCACTGAAGGGCTGCTTTCAAAGAAACAATGTAAAAAATCTTAGATTAATGTGATAGAGCCAGAGAATGGGATAAAGGAATAAACGAGTACTGTTAATAATATTTCTAACATATATGGCTTGTGCAGTTAAATAATCTTATATTTCCTGACACACAATATTACCTACCTATCATGCATTCAAGCAAGTCCTGCATCCTATAATTAAAAAGTGTCAGGATCATACCTTGCAATGGTGGATCAAGTCAACTACAAAATGTGTATGTGGAGGCATTCAAGCCCTTTGTCTCCATAATACACAGACATACTTATCCCACCTATCTTGTCTTTTCTTCTTCTTTTTTTCCTTTTCCCCTCTTTTAAATTTTTGTCTTTCTTTTTCTCCTCTTAGTTTGATTTCGCTTCCTTTTACCCCCTTCTCATTAGTTCTTCTCATTATTTCTTCCTTAGCCCCATTCCACATTAGAGCTATTGAACTATTCTAAACTACTCACATTGCCCAACTGGAGTTTCTAAAGCCACCTTGTGCTCCTAATTGTAAGCCAGGAGGTAACAGAACCAACTAATCCCCCTCTAATAATGTAGGAATGAGGCTTATTTGGGCATTGAGGTTCTTTTATTTGATTAATTTTTAGTGCCTTCCAATTGGTTTAGACTATTGGCAATTGCTTGGATAAGTCCCTGCAGTTTTCTTGGTAAGGTTTCAGAAGTATCTTGCCATTTTGATCATTTTAGGGCTGAGACAGAGTGACTGGCCCAATATGACTTGGTCTGTAAGGCAGGACTAGAACTCACCACCTCCTCATTTCTCACCTAATGCCTTAAGCTTTACACCAAACTGGCTCTTGGGGTATTATTTTATTTTTATTTGTTTATATCCCCACAACAACCCTGTGAGGTGAGTGGGTTGAGCGACTGGTCTAAGGTCAGCCAAGTGGCTTTCATGACTAAGGCTGGACTAGAACTCACAGTCTCCTGACTTCTAAACTGGTGCCTTAACCACTAGAGCAAACTGGCTCTCATCCTTATACTTTACTATATTCTCATTAGATTATATGATATCTTTTCCTCATCCCAAAAATAGCTTCCACGCATACTTTTGTGGAAATTCCATGGAGATACAGGTGGAACTTCTGGTCATGAATGCTTTTGTTTGTGACCAATTTGAGTGACAACCATAGGTTTTTACCTTTGGTCGCGAACGGATGCTCGGGTGGCGACCAAACACAGGTGTGCCCCTTTTGCTCCCCACCAATTTTTTTTCCATGGATGAGCTTCTGGGGATGTCAAAATCCAGTGACGACCGAATTCTTGGAATGGATTACGGTTGTCATCTGAGATTCCACTGTATCTGGGAATGAATGCTATTCCTTTCCTCATCCACACATACTGCATGTCTTATTAGATATGTAGGTGCATATTGCTGTAAAGAGAGGCAAAATACCTCCATCTTGCTTCGCTTACTTCAGCATGCCTGTCCAGTCCAACACAGAGTGTGCATTGTGCTGATGAAAACAAGCCAACACTAGAAATATTTTTGTGTGATAAGATTTGTGAGAGAGAGGTTTGCTCATGTTCTTAAAGGGATGGTCACACTGTTCTATTGTGTCATGTATTTTCCCGGATTTCTGAGTCTTTATTAATCTCTTGAATGATGTGGCTGGCCAGGCAGCATAAAGAAGTGTTTGAAACAGACAATAGCAATACCACTTAGACTTATGTACCGCTTCACAGTGCTTTACAGCCCTCTTTAAGCACTTCACAGAATCAGCATATTGCTCCCAACAATCTGACTACTCATTTTACCAACATCGGAAAGATGGAAGGCTGAGTCAACCTTGAGATGGTTGGGATTGAACTGCTGGCAGTCAGCAGAATTAGCCTGCACTGCTGCCTTTTAACCACTGTGCCACCATGTCATTAAAGACAGCATTACAATCATATAAAATTCTATATTATACAACAGGAAGGGCTTCTTTGGGTGTGGCAATGCTGAGTTACCATACTGCCAGCACTTCAACAGGACAGATATTACTTTTGTGATATAGGAGAGCAAAATAAGTGTGTATAAATCATTACTGCACAGCTCCTATAGGGACCTATGGAATTCCTCCTTTTGCTTCTTCTACTGGCTCCAGGACAAACAGCTGCCTCTTCTGTAAAACTCCTCCTTTCTGATTCCAGGGTTAACATGATTGGTTTTGGGGTTGAGTTTTGGGGTTAAAGCCAAAGTTGTGCTTTTGTGTATTTGTATGCATTTCTGTGGATCACCCTCATCGTATAGTAAAGTTGTATCTTTTGCTGCATTTGGTATTCTTTTTATGGACTTCCTTTGAAGGAAGAAAGACTGGTTGAGTGTCCTTAAGGACTCTGCAGATGTGGACAAACATCGGTAGATAAAAGATGTAAGCTTGTTCTTTCAATAATTAAATTCAGTAGAAGTTTTCAGTGCAAATATGCACCAGGTCAAACACTGTATTAAAGAGAAAAGCTCCACTTTTCTTATATAAGCAGAGGGTGGGGAGAAAGAAGCTTCTAGCATGGATTTCTGATACGACCTTCTTCCTGACAAACTTAAAAACAGAAGACTGTCAGGCCGACATCTCTCAGAAAGCATTTGTGCTTCACAGCAGACCACAAAAGGATAGGCGGGAGAGCCAAGCTGAAGTGCTTGGTGGTTACTTCCCTAAGTTTCGCTTTATTTCTTGCTTTTAAATATTGATATTGCAAGCCAACAAGGTGTTTGTTGTTTGTTTAAAACACTGAAATTTGACTAAAATCCCTATAAGTAACCCCTACAAGGGTATAAGTAGTCCTCTGCTTAACAATAGTTGTAAAGTAAGTTTTGCCCCTTTTTACAGTCTTTCTTGCCATAGTTGTTAAGTGAATCACTGCAGTTGTTAAGTCATATGGTTGTTCAGCGAATCTGGCTTCCCCATTGACTCTGCTTGTTAGCAGTTCACAAAAGGTGATCACATGACCCCGGGACATTGCAACCATCATAAATCTGGATCACTTTCCAAACAGCTGAACTTTGGTCACATATAATGATGGAGATGCTGCAATAGTCGTAAGTGTGAAAAATGGTCATAAGTCGCTTTTTTTCAGTGCTACTGTAACTTCAAACAGTCACTAAATGAATGGTTGTTGTAAGTGGAGGACTATGTAATGGAAATACCAGCATTAAATTACACCTGTGGTATAACATGTTTTCAGAAAATATTTTGTACTTCTTTAGACAATTACATTTGGATATAGTTACATTTAATTGTTTTAAATGCTGTTCAGAATGACAGAGTTGGAAGGCTGATCGATAGTATTTTATATCTTGCGGTACATGCTCCAGATCAAAGCTGCATTTTCAAGTTTGCCTCTGTAAGTGTTTCTTTTATTGCTGAGCCTCTGCTGCTTAAAAAAAATGTTGTTTTGATGTTGTTCTGCAGTTTTCTTCCTTGCTTATTTTTGAAGTGCTTGTTTTTTTATTATGGGGTTTTGTTGTTTTGTTTTATTGAATATTTTGTTCGGATTGCTTCAGCTATAAGACAGCTCAAAAATAATGTAAATAAAAAAATGAAATTGCAAAGGAAATTGTTGTGATAAAGGCCAAGAATACCCATTAGAACAAGTATATTTCAAATCAAGCTAAAGTGGCTATTTCTCTTATTAAATGCCAGTGCTTTATCAGCGGGCTTCAGAACAAATCATGCACATTCAGGCTGCGTGCACATTAAAGAGCAAATCCTACAGAATTTACCAAGGGGAAGGAGGAGAGGGAAGGTTGCACTGTATCACCGAAATTTTTACGGCAATCCACTTGGATAGAATGTACTGCAGGAATTTTCTTTCTGAATAGATAGCAGGACTGAGGTGTTTATGTATGTTTCAGGAGCATAAATAATTATCCGATTTCTTTTACATTTTCCTGTTGGAGAAGTTGGCACTGATGGATTTTCTTTTTAACGTATCCCTGGCTTTTGCCACTTTTGCCATTGGAACAGGAGTGTCAAACTCACGGCCCACGGGCTGGATGCGTCATGTGCTGTTCCCACCCAGTTTAGGGAAGGGAAAAACAGTCCCAATAGGTCACATGACGCCGTTGTGATGACGCAAGTTTGACACCTCTGCATTAGAACAATTCATTACAATTTTAGCTGTCCTCATTCTTTCTCTTTTAGAAAGGATCCGATTAATCTTAGGTGTACATAAATAGGAAGAGGAAGATTAAAGTGGAATCCTTTACAATAAAACCCATTTTGTTTTGGGGTGACTTTTTTTCAAGAGTTTCTCTCTCAGTTACAAGAAAATAGATACATTATTTTTTTTTAAAAAAAACTACATTTGCTGTAGACAGTCAAGCAAATTATTATTTTCTGCATTTAGTTCAGACTTCCTGCCTGCCTGCCATCTCTCTCCCTCCCCCTGTTCCTCCCCTCTGATATCATTTCCTCTTCCAGCTTCTCCAACTAGTAAGAAAGAGAAAAACATTTATATTTATGTGTATGCTGTCAGAAGAGCATAAGGTTAAGACAAACTCTTGTCTTTTTTTACTCAAACTTGCAATCTCTTGAATCTGCCTTATGTTGAAACAAGTACAAGAGAGAACCAATATGTACATTTCTGGATCAAGACTTGTTTAGTTTCAAGGGTAATTGGAGGATTTAGGATTCATTGTGTTAAGTTTGGGACCCAATTATAGAAGACGTTATAGTACTGCACTTGCATATGTTTAACCTTACAATATTTTGAAAAGTCATAGCATTTGAGTATTAAATATGAAAACACTCATATTCATAGTTTCATGTGAATGGAGGTTTCCATTTTGATTTTCTCTTGAAAATGCTTTCTATCAGGCAACTTCCTTGCTAGTAATGTTAGTGGGTCAATAATTCCAGGCAGATATTACTAAAAATGACAACTCAGTGTGCATATTCCAGATTGGGATGCTATATTTGCTTTATCTAAAGAATAGAAGCCATTGATCTAAATTCACTTTTTCAAAAGACATATAACGTGATTTGAATTCATTCTTCTCTGTTCTATGAAATTGAATAGCTTTGTTTTCATGCAAACATATCTTAAATCTATTATCTGTCTGTCTGTCTGTCTGTCTGTCTGTCTATCTAAAATTAAACTGACATCCATTTCCTTGTTTTCTCCACAAGAAAACATTTGCCCTACTAGAAACAGATCTGGACATGCCATAAAATGTTCTTACACTCATAAATCCAACATGGCAAAATTGGTTTGCTTTTAAACCATTCAATTTAAGACTTCTTGGCATGAGTAATAAATCACACACCTGGGTTGTGGGTTTTTTTTTTTGCAAGTAGAAATAAGTTTGTTTTTAGATTGTTCTGTTTGCCACCATTTTCTACTGGAACATGAATTTATTCTTATGTGTTCCAATCTATAATTTTTAAAAATTACTGTGGTTGCTTTTTGTTCAGTACTATGATATCTACTTATACATTGTCATTTTACTAGGAATTATCACTAAGGCAGATCTGATACTAGATTATCTATGCCTTATTATAAAAAGCTATTAGCTAATCTTGAGGTGAGGTGGATTAGAAGGTTTGAGTAGGGCAAGGGTAGATGCAAAGGCAATATTCATTCAGAACAGTCTCAGATTTAGAGAAGTTTCCTTTTTTAATCCAAGATAAAAAAAATCTTTGACCCAAAATGCTGATGTGCCTTTCACTAAGAAAGTGTTTAGCAGATAAATTTCCCATTAGAAGCTGACACCCAATCAGTTCTAATTGGCTTGACTCTGACTGGCTACATACCAGAAGGTTACTGAGGGCAGCGATGCACCCGGCCGAGGGACAGCCCACCACACACGCACAAAAAAAATCACAGTAAATTGTTAAAAATTAGGCATGATTACAAGAAAATGATAGTCTCTAAAAAAGCATTCTACATGGCTAAAATATGATCTAAATTAGACATTTCAGCAAAAGGGACAAACTTGATTTTCTTCTGGAATACTATATTTATGGGAGGAAAATAAATTGCAATTCAATATTCCAGCTTCAGTTTGGAAGGGGTTTTATGCAAATTGATTTACTAAATGCAATCAGGGCCTCCCACATAAAGTATAATATTGATCCTCTAGTTTTTGAACACCTTCACCCCTGTCCTCCAGTGTCAGTATCAGGATAATACTGAATATCAGTGTTATCAGTAGTAGAATAATAATGAATGTACTATTCAGTCTCTGAAATCTAACAAGGTGCCTGGAAAAGATTTTCTAGCCCTAGAACTCCTCAGGACACCTATTGATTGGTGAGCCCCATTGCTAGCAGGGCTATTCTCTTGTATAAATAATGCATTGATGGGAAGTTGCCATTATAGTCTCCCTACATAAAAAAAGGGGGCGAGGGAAACCAAAAATTATAGACCAATAAACCTTATTGGAGAAGTGACTAAGATATATGCAAAATACCTTTTCAGCAAAATAGAAAACTGGGTAATTTTGGAATGATTTTTACTGGGTTGTGGGTAAATCATTTAAAAAAAAAAGTTCATCAACGGCTGAGGCAAGTAGCAAAAGATTATATAAACTGTTTAATTGTAAGTATTTAGGTACCCTAAACCCCAGACTGAAAGTATTTCGGGCAAAATTAGTCTAGTGCTGATCTTACAGTGAGGAATTTTGGGTCTTATAAAACCTTCCTCATTTAAACAAGTTTTTTTTTAAGAAGCCTACTGGGAACTGATAGCACTAGCAATCACAACAGCAGACTTATACACTGCTTCTCAGTGCTTTACAGCCCTCTCTAAGCAGTTTACAGAGTCAGCATATTGCCCCAACAACCCAGGTTCTTGTTTTACTGACCTCAGATAGATGGAAGGCTGAGTCAACCTTGAACCAAGAAGAACCTAACTGCTGGCAGTGGGAAGAATTAGTCTGCAATACTGCATTCTAACCAGTGCGCCACCAAAACTCCTGATAAAAACACATCAGTTCCCATAGTCAGAGCAGAAACATACATTCCATCAGGGGTGGGCTTCTGCTGGGTGGGCATGGCCATGGTGGGCATAGCCTGGTCAGCCTCCCGTACCACCCTGGCCTGGGAGAGAAAATGGACCATAGGGGGCCATTTTCGCCCCTCCCTGGGCTCTGGAGGATTTCCTTGAGCCTCTGGGAGGGTGAAAATGGCCTCTCTGGGTTCCGGAGGCTCTCTAGGAGGCCAGAAACGGGCCTATTTCTGGCCTTCCAGAACTTCTGGGAAGCCCATTTTTCAACCCTCCCCAGGCTCCGGAGGCTTTCATCGAGCCTCTGGGAGAGCAAAAACTCCCGGAAGGCTGGTTTTTCACCCTCCCCAAGCCTCCACACTTACCTGCCATCCAAAACAGGCCACGTGGGGACTCATGGGAGGGGTGGAGTGGGCGGGACCCACCAGGGGTGGGATTTGACAGTTCACTGAACTGGCATAAAATTAGATACCGGTTCACGCAGCCCACCCCTGCATTCCATACAAAACCACCCAATAATTTCACTTATTGGCAGAGGATCAATTCAGTGGGCCCTGATAGGCAAATAAAAATACGTTTTGAGGAACAGATAAGGATGGCTCAGCCCAATTCCTAGGTAAATCGACTTACCAACTTACAAAAGTTATTTCACAGCATGGATTTTGCACCTAATATTTACTCTCAACCACCTCCCAGGCAGAGGAAATTTTTAAACAGACAGTCCTAAATATCAGTATCCAAACAGACATAAGAGTTCCTAGGGGAAAAAAATAGATAATCAAATTGGTTGGCTAAGAACAAAACCATTTTCCAGGCTAAAAAATACCTGTCCATGAGCTAGACACAATTTTTTTTCCAAATTTTTTCATTTCAATCTACATATAACAACAATACATTAACAGTGTGGCATCAATATATCATACATCTCTCATTGCATATATTCATATTAATTCATACATTCAATATTTATTTTCAACCTTACTCTCTCCAGATACCTACCACCATATCAATTAAACATAACTAGTAATTCCATTATTCAATTTTCTCCCTGTTTCCATTTTGTTTTTTTAAATAAAAAATTCTCATTTGGCAGGCAGTATGGTTCCAGGTTTCACATCTTAGTACAAACATGACCATGGTTACCTATTCATTTTATTTGTTTAATTTCATTTTGCGTCATCCTTGTCATTATTAAATATTAAACTTATCCAATCCCAATTCATGTTCTCATATCTTATTTTACAATATTATCTAATATTCTCATCTCCTTCCTATTGTCATTTCTCACATTATTTTTTTCTGTCACATTTGTCATTTTATCAATCCTTATCTATCAATATAATTGTCCCCTCTAGTTAGTAATTCGAGCTAACCACCTTCATTTTTCCTTAATATCAATCTTCCTATCTAGTATAAAACACACACACACACACACACACACATATATATATATATTTCTCAGATTCCGCATATTTTGTCTATAAATCATCTATACATTACAAAATACTATTTTCAATATATTCTTATACATCCCAACATATTGCGTTGCAGAATCCCCTTCCTTATCCTTTTTTTTTTCACCCATTATCTCTCATTTTTTGAACAATATACCTTCTTTTCATCCTTGTTTGTTTCCTGTTGCTCTTTATTTTCTGGTCCTTTCAGCTAGACACAATTTTTAAGAAGGGCTATTCTAGAAGCAAGATTTAAGATGTTGGATTCCATGGATAAATACTGTTATGGGCACTTCCATCACTTGCCCCAGCTGTTGTCTCAAGATAGCTATTGCTCATGTTTTGTTTGACTTTTAACTTTGTGCCCCTTTTAGACTTAAATATTGAACATTCCTACTTGAAAGAACAGTCCACTGGTTCCTGAACTGAAGGTTGTCCTTTTTTCTTGAGTTCTAACATATACATTGTGATATGCAGAATTACTAAGTCAAGGCAGTTTAGCTAAGAGCCCATTACATTGAACAGATTGGGATATCATAAAAAGACGATCTATTTATCTGAATGCCGATTCTTTGTACTTAACTACTTATATATTTTATTACTGCATTTTCTTTTATCTATTTTACCTTGGAATTAGATCCTGTGTTTTTTACTCTAGTTTCTTTGATATGGTCAAAGACTAATCGTAAGACTAATCAATTAATAAACCACAACCACTTGTGTAAGCCATAAGCTGGTGTCAGATAAGGCACTGGAGCATATCACATCGGCGCGACAGGTCATTTTGATTTCACTGCTTGCCAGGTTGGTTTCCACAGTGTGGAGCACATTTGTCACCTGCTTAACTCAATACTGCAAGCACTGGATTAAATTTAATATGATCACTACTAATGCCACATTGCCAGTATTCATAATGTCTTGCGAACTGGCAGGCTCACCAACCCGAAATGGGGGGATCCCCCAAAATTTTATGATTGGTTGCAGTGTAGAATCTTCTTGTGACAGACTTGTATTTTTTTTTTTATCTGACCATTGTAAACCACTCCAAACTCGACTGCAGAAATATGACTTCAGCAACAGAGTGGTCAATGTTTGGAACTCACGACGTGATTCTGTTGTTATATCTGCAAACCCCCAAAACTTTAACCTTAAACTGTCTACAGTGGACCTCACTCCATTTCTAAGAGGTCTATAAGGGGGCGTGCATAAGTGCACCAGCATGCCTACCATCCCTATCCTACAGTTCCCATTTATCCATTTATTTGTACTCATTTATTATGTATGTACTTATACCTGTTTATACTTATATGTTTATATCAGTGGTAGTCAACCTGGTCCCTACCACCCACTAGTGGGTGTTCCAGCTTTCATGGTGGGCGGTAGGGGTTTTGTCCCCTA
>BHEV01075652.1:0-11262 GCA_004319985.1 Emydocephalus ijimae
CATTCCAATATTTTCTTAATGATTTCCTCCTATGATGGTGTTTTCTCATTTTTCCAGTTTTTGGCAAATACAATCCTAGCCACTGTTAATACAGTTACAATCAGATATTTCAAGTCTTTACGATATATTTCAGGTAAAATTCCCAATAAAAATATCTCTGGTTTCAAGTCTATATGTTTTTTTGTCATTTTTTCCAACCACATGTAGATTTTAGTCCAGTATTTTTTAGCATCCACACAAGTCCACCACATATGGTAATATGAGCCAGGTGTCTGATGACATTTCCAACATTTTTTGGATTTATTCTTGAACATTCTTGCTATTCTTGTGGGGGGGAAAATGCCACCTGTAAAACTTCTTATACAAATTTTCTTTATATGCTATTGACATTGTCATTTTATAATTTTGAGACCACAATTTTCATATTAAGTGTTGTTGTAAGGGCTCAGTCCTGTCTTTCACTTCATCATCTTCTCTCTTTCTCATGATCTACTAGGGTTATTCTCCATCCTTGAGAGTCTATGTTTATGTTTTTCCTTATAGCCTGAATCAGCTTTCTTTAAATGTACCTCCCAGCTACATTGTCTATGCTGGCTGAGAATTCAGAATATTATAGTCAACCCTTCTAAAATACCAAATTGGATTAGGTTGATTTGTTATTTATGCTTATTCATCATATCCTATCCACAAAGATTCAGGATAACCATCTTGATATATTTAGATTACAAAAATATAGCATAAAAATCTAGAATAATCAAAACATCTCAAATCATTCAATACAGTCAATATTTATTTTTGGATCTATCTAAGGCTGTCTACAAAATAATCACTAAAATACACCCACACCACAGTTTTTTTCAGGATTAATGTTTAGTTCTCTACCTTACTTGTGATAGAAGTAGATTTTTCACAAAGCTACCATTCTTCATTCTTAAAATTAATGACAATACCAAATATACCCACTGTATTGAGGGACATTTTAAAAAAATATTTGGAGAGGAGAGGTGCGGCTCCCCTCAAACCCTGCTGGGTCTCCCCCATCTTCACCACCTCTAGGGGGTGGCTTAGCCCCAAAGCCAGCTGGCTCAGGACGCTCCAGCGGCAAGCCCAGGCAGAAACCACGCACGATCACGGATTCCTGCTTGTCTCCGAAACCCTGCAAACCGGAACTCCCAAACCATCAACCATTCCAAAGCAGAACCAATCATTTACCCAATGATAGAAGACATAAAGTAGAATATGAGTCTGCCCCTTGAAAAAAAGAAGAAAATAAGATAGTCCCATTACTGAAAGGGCCCTGTAGCATTTTGCAAAGCGAAAGGTTCTGAAACAAGGACAGAGAGCTGAAAATAGAGAAATGATTCCTATAATTAGTTCCTTCTACTCATAAAAAGCAATGCAATGGCAGGCCCTACACTTCAAGTTATTGTAAGGCCTATCTCTGACATTGGAATTCATGTAGGCACTTCTTAACCACAATAATACACAGAATCAACAAACCTAAAACAGGAGCTGCTGTATCACAGTTGCCATTATAATCTGAGCACATACTCAACTAGTATGTCAGAAAGCTTTGCTGTCCATCAAGATAAGTGGAGTTACGAAGTAGAGAATTCCATTTCAAGCAGGGCAATCTTTTAGCCCCATAGAATGAAAATGAATCTGAGTATCTCCATGCTTGACTTCCAATCACACCAGAGGTGATATTCAGCAGGTTCTGACCAGTTCTGGAGAACCGGTAGCAGAAATATGGAGTAGTTTGGCGAACCAGCAAATACCATGTCTGACTGTCCCCACTTCCATCTGTTCTCCGCCTCCCGAGTCCCAGCTGATTGACTGGGTCTTCTTTTGTTACCCTGCACAGGAGAATGAAGCTGGAAAGCAGGTTAGTGGGGTGGGGAGGGAATGGAGATGTTGTAATATCCTTCCCCCAGGAGTGGGGAGGGAATGGAGATTTTACAGTATCCTTCCCCTACCATGCAAGCCATACCCACCAAGCCACGCCCACCAAGCCAAGTCATGCGCACAGAACTGGTGGTAAAAAAATTTGAATCCCACCACTGAATCTCACACACACACAACACACACACACACACAGAGGGTCACACACTGCACTAAACTATGACTTGTTTCAATTTAGACTTATTGAATAAACTACACAGTATGCAGTGTGAACCTAAGTGAAGTCATCAGCTGGGATTTACAGGCGCCAATGCCTGGATTTACAAAGCCAAATGAAAGGAAGAGAAATATTAAGATTTATATGGTTTGTGTGGAACAAGAGATTGATCAAGACACTCTTTGTGAATGCAGCTAAGGGCTGTCCAAAGACAACAGCTACAGGCACTGCTTGCTTTCCATGAAAACTAGTTATCAATATTCTTACAGCAAGTCACTCAGAGTTCCTTCAGCAGAGTTAGGGCCCTTGAAAAGACATAATGAAAGAAGCTGTGAAAACCATCCTTGTTCTTTCTTAAGAACCCAGATAAATGCTAATTATTCCAAGGCAAGCCAAACCAAGGGAGTCTTCTATAGGCTTGAACACAAGCATAACAAAATATTTCCCAGAAGTACATCATTAACAGAAAGCCTATTATATAAAACTGTCATATTGCAGAAAATCACAACTAATGAATCCTTTGGATATAACTAATACCAACTTAAATGGAAGAGAAAAGTAGGCTGCTAACATCTACACAGAGATTGTCAACTAGGGTGTGGATAATTTGATTGCCCTCCTACTGTTTTGAAGGACTACCATTCCCATAGCGCTATGCAATTGTCCTATGGTTAATAGGAATTGAAGTCTCTAACATTTGGAGATCGTGAGCCCCTTGCTTTGTCACACTTGCCATCTTTTATCTTTATCTTTTATTGATTTGATTGTAATTTGTTTCATGTTGTGAGCTGCTCAGAGTTTTGGGGAGTCGGGTGATGCACAACTTCAATAAATTACCGTTGGTTGCATACTCAGCCTGATTTTTAAACCAGATTTGGGAGCCTCCTAGAGTTTGTGATGAAATGAGCAATATAAATTTTAGTTTTAAATTGTAAATCATGTAAAAATGAAAGAAAGAAAGAAAGAAAATTGGCATTTTTGCCTGTCTTTCAAGTCTTTTAAAATGTAAAACTTTGATTTATCTTTCTTGTGGGAAGTCTAAGATAAGGAATCCTCCCTCTGTTCCTTTGACATATTGACATTTTGTTTTGTTCAATGGATATGTTCTAAATAGCGCTTGTTTTCTTAATTTAGAGGAGACGGTAAGGGTACTGTTGCAGGATGTAAGCTATTCCAAGCAAAGCTGCCTTTTGCAGTGATGACTTTGTCAATGCCAATAATTTTCAAATGATGCTTCAATGGTTTTGCACCCAAGGTGCCTATTACTATTGATACCACCTTTGTTTTCTTTGCCACCATTGTTCTACTTTTATTTGCAGGTCTTTGTATTTTGTGTTTTTTTTTCTCCAGTTCTTTCTCTTCTGTTCTGTTATCTCCAGGTACTGCCACATCCACTATCCTGATTTTTTTTGTCTTTCTTATCAGCTACTTTTAAGTCTAGGGTGTTGTGTGGCATAGATTCTTGCCTAATTGAATTCTAAAGTCCAAGAGCACTTTTGCTTTTATCAATTTCTATTACATTGTCTATTTAGTGGTTTCACCAATTCTTCCTTGCAGGCAAGTGGTATTTCTTGCAAATCTTCCAAGCTATCATTGTTGCTATCTGTCATGCCATTGTTTGTAATCAATCTGTGCACTAAAGCTGCCATGGTAAAAAGAGACATGGAAAGTGATTCCAACCATTTTGGCATCATGTCCTTTTTTAATGGCTTTAGGAACCTTCTGCCTCCTCACCCAAATGTCCATTCAATCCATTCTCTATTTGCACATGTGTCAAAATGCAGATTAGCCTTTCTCCCACTGAGAAAGGCTCCCGCAGTGGCGCAGTGGTTAGAGTGCAGTACTGCAGGCTACTTCTGCTGACTGTGGACTGCCTGCAATTTGGCCATTCAAATCTCACCAGATTCAAGGTTGACTCAGTCTTCAATCCTTCCAAAGAGGGTAAAGTGAGAATCCAAATTGTTGGGGGCAATATTCTGACTCTGTAAACACTTACAGAGGGCTGTAAAGCACTGTGAAGTGGTATATAAGTCTAAGTGCTCTTTTTTTTTCCAGGAATCTGCTACGACTATTTTCATTAATCCACCGAATCCCTTTATTCTTGCTCTCTTTATTCTTGCTCTCCAGTTTTTGCAATGCTTTTCCTCTCCCCCTGCACTTCTCTCCCATTTTCTTACCTCAGTCTTCCCGGTCTATTTGAAAATTCTTGGTAATTTTTTACACTGATTCTTCTATATAAGTTTTACTTCCTCCCAGCCACACATCCTTTCTTGGAATTTCCCTAGTTTAAGAATCCCCATATAAAATTGGGGATTGATTGGGTTGCATTTTACCAGTTGTCGTTCTGTGGTCAGAACAGTAAAATGTCTTTTATTATGCTAAGAAACTATGCAGCACAATGGAAATATTCAGGTGAGCCCAACAAAAGTTCATTTATGGAGAGTGTTTAGTTATATGTTAATCTCAGCCTTGTATCTTTCAAGCCTATAATGAAGAAAAACAAGAATGCAAAACCACCACAAGGAAAAGGGAGGTTAAAATGTCATTTGAAAAAAAAATAAAAAGAACCAAGATGGCTACCAAGATGAATGCTACTATGACAGCCCTGTCACCCAACAGACAAACTGGAGTAGATGCTTGAGGAACAAACTGCCACTTCTTTTCATGTGGGCTCATTTGAAACCAAACGCAAGTGCTCCAATGTGGAAGAGGTCTGGGGTCAAGAATCATTTCCCTTAAAAGAAAGTCATAACTTGTAAATTTTATTCTCCTTCTCTGTAATGTACATGGACGTGTTTGGAAGCAATTGTCCCAACAACATAGCTTAATCACAATAGATCCCCTTCACAGAATGCAAATGACAGAGTGAATAAAGAAAACCCATTTTTAGGCTGATTGCAGTTCCTGCTCCTTAAGGCAGATGTACTGACTCCTAGAGAAGCTGTGTTCATAATTCAGAATACCTTGTATGGATGAGAAAAGCCATCACTATTTTTCTCCCCTCCTTGGTTATCAGAAGAGTACATACAGTCCACCTACCCACAAATTCTGAAAACAGGCAGATACAAATGGTATATTATGACTTGATTATGGCCTCTCTTCTTTCTTCTTCTATACAAATGTTGGCACTAATATGATGCTAAATGCTTTGTCTTAGTAATATGCATTTTATCCCCAAAATAAATACTCACTCGAGAAAAAAAAACATTTGCACTGACAGCTGCAATAATTGGTTTTAGTTATTTTTCCATGCCTTTCTTGTTCTCATTACTAACTCTCCAATTTAGTGTGATCTGCATTTTTAAAAATAATTGTTTACACATGACAAATTCCTCATGTGTCTAATCACACTTGGGCCAATAAACCTATTCTGCTCTGCTCTTCTCTGTTCTGTTCTGTTCTATTCTATTCTATTCTCTATTCAATGCCAAGATGCATTTAACATATGGCCCTCAAGATATTACATGAAGATACATATTTCATTTTGAAAAGGGAAGATAGGGGAACATAAACAGGAAGTACAGGAGAAGGCCATTGGGTTTGACCAACATCCATTGAACTGTATTTGAACTCCCTACAAGTAAAATTAGTGCCATTGAAAGAGATAAATCATCAGTTCTGACTTTTGATGATTGTATCCTGATCTTTCATGATTGCATGTGTTAAAAACAAAGAGAGATTTCGTTTCCTATCAGAATGATGAGGAACAGGAAAGTAAGGAGTAGATTGTTTTTACACCTCATGGGTGTTCAGGTAAATCACTATGGGAGAGAGGTAAAATATTAGTGAAGAAAGCATATTTTGAGAAAGGATGGAGAGGAGGAAAAGATCTGCAAGTAAACATTTTGTTTCTGGGAAATGATTTTATGTAGCAGGTATTTAAACTGAGATTCATAAAAGTTCTTTATTGCCCTCAAGGCCAATGAACAAAAATTCCCTAAATGGCATGGAGATGGTAGACCAGACTTCCTAAATGGGAATCCAAATTTTGCTGTATTTTGGGAAGTCCCAACCAGTGGTGGTATTCTACTGGTTCGGTCTGGTTCTGCCGTGCTGGTAGCGCCAAAGAGCAGCGAAGACTGAACCAGTTCTCTAAGATGCTCTGCTGTTGGCCCCCCCCCACCTACCCAGGCTTCCATGGCATAGCAGATTGCCTCACATCAGCTGCTGAAACAACAGGGAGAGTGCAGAATTGAAGGAGGTGAGTTGGAAAGCTTCTGCAGGCCTGTGCAAAGTGTGCGTTTGGCGTGCATGCACATGCAAAGTGTATGCTTGCCCACAAAGCATGCCCACCAAGCCGCCCCACAGAACTGGTGGTAAACGTTTTTGAAATGCACCACTGGTCCCAACACATGTTGAGGCAGTGGCTTGAATGTGGTTGCTGTAGATTAAGAGTAGAAAGTGTCCAGCAAAAAGTTCTGATCTCTTTTCTATATCAGTGTGACCAAACACAGACAAGGGCATTCCAATTGTCCAAAGAAGATTCAGGAATTGATCCCTGAATGATTCATACATAGGTCTTCTTTATTCAATCATAGTAAAATCAACCCATAATATAAGTTAAGTATATAATCCTCCTCTACTCATTCATTGAATGCACCTACAAAGCAGACACTGCAGACTATAAAGCAAATATAACTATTATTATTATTATGGTTAATCTTCCATTTGATTCACAGTTTGGAACTGGTAAAAACTTAACAGTTCAAGTCCTAACCAAGAACCTAAGAGCTGTTAAGGCAGGAGTTCCCAAACTTGGCAACTTTGAGACTTGTGGGTTTCAATTCCCTACACTGGCTGAGGAATTCTGGGAGTTAAAGTCTACAAGTCTTAAAGTTGCCAAGTTTGAAGACCTCTGTTAAGGTAACATCTGAATATACAGGCAGTTCTGAGTAAGGTGTTTTTTTTTTAAGCTAAGAATATTCAGGTATAATAAGATCAAAATTTCACTGTATTTAGGTAACCCTTTGGGTATTGGTCCAAGAGTTTCTATTATTATTGGTACAACCATTGATTTCTTCCTCCACAATCGCTCCACTTCAAATTGCACTTAATAAATATCAGTATATTCTAATCATAGGTTCCATCTTGCCAAGTTTCAGTAATAGCAACAGCATTGTACCTGCCTTCATGTATTTTGAGTTCTCCCTCTTTGTTCCTCCTTGTCCTTCTCCTTTGGCAACTATAATCACTTGACAAGTGGCCAAGTGGGCATTGAGCAAATCATCATCATCTGAGGAAGAAGGGCTGGATAAGGAGAATTCAGTATCAGCCAAAGGGCATTTCCCCAAAACCTGACCAGGAATTCAGACAAAGAACTGGTGTCATCTGCTTCATCTGTTTTCTTCTACAGTTCAGAGTTCGCCTTGAAGTCCCTTCTCAACTTGCAGGTTGGTGAAAATGGCAGTGTCATATAGCAGAGCACAATAAAAAGAGCCAGTTTGCATCAGGCTAGAAACTGGGATATTGTGAGTTCTCGTCCCACCATAGGTACAAAACCATTTGTATGACTTTGGGTCAGTCACTCTCTCTCCCTCAGCCTTAGGAAGACTATTTCTCAAACCTTGCCAAGAAAACTGCAGGGATTAGTCCAGGCTGTGAGGGAACTTCTTGAGAATAAAGGGTTATTCAGCAGTTAAGATACTATTTTGCACATGGAATTTAAAAGTAGATCTGTCCATAGCATCCGGTGGGATATGTCATTAAATGTGTCTGCAAAACATTGATAGGATTGACTGTCCCTTAAGGTTGAATACAGCTCCTCTTTCTATTGGTTCCTCAGTGAAAAAAATCATATCATCTGCAAACGCTTGCAACTTATATTCTTCTTTCTTAACCTTTACTCCTTTTATATCTGGGTTCTGTCTAATTTGCATTAATAATGTTTCTAATGATAATATGAAGAGCAGGGGTGAGAGTGGGCAGCCCTGTCTGACTCCTTTTTCTATCTTTATTGAGCGGGTATATTCTCCATTTATTATAATATTAGCTTGTTGTTTATCATAGATAGTTGTTGTAATATTTTCAAATTTGGTGCCTAAATTCATATTATAAATTTTTTGGATTAAAAATTGCCAATTTAAATTGTCGGAGGCTTTCTCTGCATCTAAAAACATAAGTGCAATTTGTTTTTCGGGGTGAGCTTCATACAATTCTAAGACATCTAGTACTATTCTTAAATTGTTCCTAATTTGTCTGGTCATGAGAAATCCATTTTGGTCTTCACATATATGTGCGTTTAGCATTCTTTTTAGTCTGCTTGCTATGATAGAAGTAAATATTTTGTCGTCGATGTTTAACAGTGAAATCAGCCTATAATTGTTTATATATCAGGGATCCGAATCCTCCTTCGGGATCAGCGAAATCAATGCCCCCCTCCATGAGTCCAGCATCCTGGATGCCAATAAAACATCATTAAAAACTTCCACCATAAGAGGTCCAATTTGTTCTGCAATTGCCTTGTACAGCTCCCCTGGAATCCCATCTGGGCCTGGGATTTTGTTGTTTTTCTGGTTCTCTATTGCTGATTTCAATTCCAGCCAAGTAATGTCTTTGTTTAATAGTTCTACCATTTCTTTCCCAATTGCTTTATCCTTCACTTCATCTAGATAGTTTCTTATTCTATCCACATTAACATCTTTCTTTTTATATAAATCTTCAAAATACTTATGAGCAATTTCTTTTTTCTGTTCTATTTCCTGCTGTATATCCCCCTTTCCATCTATTAGCTGATATATCAATCTCTTTTCTTTCCTAGAATAAATTTAAAGGCAATGCAGGATATGAAAAGCAGGGGAGGACTGGCACTTCCATATTGGGAGTTGTATTATATTGCTGCCTCCTTAGTATGGTTGAAGGAATGGGTGAATTTAACTAACAAGAGAATATTATTTTTGGAAGGCCATGATTTGCAGAGGGGGTGGCACGCTTTCTTATGGGACGTAGGGAAAACTAGTCAGAAATATTTCCATAGACATCTAATCAGAGACTCATTATTAACTAATTGGAAGAAAATACGGAAAAAATACTATTTAAAAGTACCAATCTGGATTTCAACAATGGAGACGATGATCCACCCAAATAATCTGGATATCACTAAAATGATTAAATATAAGGACCTATTGGATACACAAGGAAATTTGAAATCGCGGCAAGAATTTCAAGAGCGTGAACAAAAAATTGATCAGTGGGCATACCTTCAAATTCAAAGTAGATATAAACAGGACAAGAAAGAATTTGGAATCAACAATAAACTCCAGCAATTAGATACAATTTTATTAGGATCAGGCAAAAAAAATATAACAAAATTTTATAATTATTTATTAGAAGTTGAATTAGAAGAAATTGTAAAAGGGAACGTGATATCCTGGAGTAGGAATGTAGGACGTAATATCACCTTAACAGAATGGGAAAAGGTCTGGGGTGGAAACAATAAGATTACAAAGTCGGTAGCATATAAAGAAAATGCATATAAAATGTTTTATAGATGGCACCTTCCTCCTTTGAGATTAGCGAAGATGCACCCCAGTATGAGTCTGAATTGCTGGAAATGCAAAAAAAAAAGAGGGAACTTTTTTCCATATGTGGTGGCCCTATACAGAAGCTCAAAAATATTGGCAGAAAATTAGAATTTGGCTGGAAGAAATGATAAGAGGGCAGATCAAATACAAACCAGAGTCCTTTTTGTTAGGGATCTTTGACAAACAAATATCAAAAAAAGCGAAATACATAAAGTACACATTTTGACAGTGGCCAGATTAGCTTTTGCCCAATGTTGGAAGCAGCCTCAGGTTCCGTCAGAGGAAATGATCATTCAAAAAATGTCAAGTTGTGCAGAAATGGACAAATTAACTTTGGCACTAAAAAATAAAGACACCTCAATATACTACAATAGCTGGAACTGCTAGTACAAATGGATACACCAAAGATAGATTTTGCACTATAAGGCAAAAGAGGATAGGATAAACCCATAGCTGTGATATACAGATATATGTAAAGATTAGGTGTGTGTATATGGCATAAATTAAGGGTTAAAAAAAGAGATCTTACAAACTGTTGAAGATGAGAATGTTTTTAATTGCTTTCTATTTTTTCTTTCCATTTTCTTCTTCTTTTCTTTCATTTGTGTATGTGTTGTTGGTTTGTTTTAATTGTAAAACTAATAAAATTTATTTATTAAAAAAAAAGGTTGAATACAGCTGCTTCAAAATCTTCACAAGCACATCCATGCACAGATGACTTCAAAGAAGCTTTGCCAAAGAATAACACTTTGTAGTTTACACTAGGCTTCCCTTCAAGTGAACTGCTCAGCCATGCAAATAAACTTCAGCTGGACATATAAGTTGGGAACAGAAGGCAGTCAGTTGCTGCAGGTGATGTAAATTTACAGTTCTCCTTCTATTTCTGGCTCTGTTTACTGAAACAGATTCCTAAGCGTTGGTTTCCCTCCTCCTCTTCTGGATTCTTGATAGCATTTATATTATTCTGATCTTCAGACTAGTTTTGGACTAATGCATTTGCAATCTTTGTATCACAGTGTTTTCTGTGTTCTTTGCCCTTCCAGTCCTATGATTCTATGTTCTATGATCTAGACTGTTTGGAATACACATTACAGACAGACAGAGCTTTACCTATTGCATGGGGGGGGGACTTTATGTATCGAGAGTTGAAGAATCAATGCACACTTTAAACTTAATGTTTAAAGGCCAGAACCTTTCTGTTTTTGAAGGCAGGCCTGAGTGTGGATAGAATCAGCTGAATTCAGTGATGTTAGAATGATACATGTGCTGATTATAACTCAGATGTAGTTCTTGGTGTAGAAAAATGTATCTTGGTCTGAGACCAAGTTTAGAATAATTCTCTTGCAGGTGGATCTATTTTCTACTTGATAATTCTGGTCGGTTCTTGGCTAGAGAGCTCAAGCAGACTCATATTCCTTTGCCTTTTTTCCCTTTGATCCCACAGGCAAATTGAGTTCTCCAACCAATATTAGGTAGACATTGTGCAAGCTTTCTGATTTGCAAAGTATGGTTTGGTCTGGATCAGAACCAGGTTTATCTACAACAGGAGTCTTCAAACTTGACAGCTTTAAGACTTGTGGACTTCAACTCCCAGAATTCTTCCTCCAGTCATGTTAGCTCAGG
>BHEV01075658.1:0-11955 GCA_004319985.1 Emydocephalus ijimae
AGTTAAAGACGTTACTCCCATTAGTGTATAGGAGAAGTATAGTAAAAGAAAAAAAAGATGAATGGATTTGGAAATAGAACACACAAAGAATGTTATTGAAAATGGTCATAAGATATGGAAGGATATATAAAGGTTTATGTTTTTGGGGGGGGGGTTGTATATTGATAAAAGGCAATAAAATTTTAATAAACATTTGGATAAAAAGGAGAAACTGGGATAAGATATGAAGTTAAATATAAAGTATTGATATTATAATTTGGAATTATTATGTTTTATTGGTTTTCTTCTTTTATTATTTTTTTTAGAAAAGAACTTATAAGCTGTTATGCCTTGATTCTTTGTGCACTGTTTTTATAAAATTGATAANTTAAAAAAAAAATTAAAGAAACCCTAAAACTATGTAACAATAAGATGCATACCAAATATTAGAAATAAATGGTGACCAAGTATCATAAAAATCAACCAAAAGGGAATTCCTTGCAGCTGGCCCCTAATGCCTGGGAGAAAGCCAGTTTTTAATTCCTCTACACTAAAGCAACCACATATATATCTATGTGCATGTATGTATGCATTTTTACATTTATATAATTCACAAAGAAAGAAAGATGCATTAACATACATCTCCTGGATTTACTTCAAATAAAGATGATCTTGAATTTAAGACATTGTCCTCAAAAATAAGGTAAAGATGTTATGAAGTTGAACTTTCTCCTTCCAACAGCATTGAAATTTTCTTGATAGTATTATGGAAGTAATTTGGAATTGCTTCTGAGATCTTTTTTGTACTCCACAATCTACCTAAAAGTCCTATAATTTCCAGTTGTTTTCCTGCCCTTTTACTATACATCAGTCCCATCTTGTTTAGCTTTTCAGATCAGCTAATCTTAGATCTGCTGACAGTTGCATGACTTAATTTAAGTAGGTGATCCTATTAGCTACAATTTTGGCATGGTCTGGACTGGTAACGCCATCTTAGAAAACAAGTGTGGGAATGATATAAAGGTATCAAATGACTCTGTACATATATAGGCTTTAATTTCTTCTATGTAATGTAATAGGCACATCTTAAGTTTCTAGTGGCTTTATTTTTGTATTTAATAAAAAGTATAGTCTTGCCAAAATCTGTCTATGAATCGTCTGCCAAATAAATCAAAGCCAGAATATAGGAGAATCAAGATTTACAATTGTGCTGATGTGAAGCCTGACAGCCCTTTTCAGTGATGTTACCTCCTCATTAAAAAGACTCCTTGCATCAGTTGAATTCAAAGGAAGTAGCCCAACACATTGTAGAATCATTCCTGGTACTGCAGATTTCCAGATACAGTTTCCAGCTTATCCAGGGAGGATTGTGAAAATCTTATCTAAAACTCTGGACAGTTACTGTAGTCAGTGTAAGTGGTACTGATGCAGATTGATAGATATCTAACTTGATGCTACTAATTTTGGTTCTGGTGCCTTCAATATTTTGTAAGCCACAAAATATAGGCATTTCACAGATAACTAGTTTTAAATATCTCTTGAATTCTGTGTCAAAAGCCAAATTTGAAGGTTTTAAATAGAATTCTGAGTTTTGGATTGTAAACTTGCAAGTTTTTATTGGTTAAATTTAAATTATCTTAAAAGGGAAAAAAGAACAAATTACCTGTCAGGTATTTCATTTGCAAACTATTATCTTTCCCAGCCTCTGGAGACACACACGGATACACACATTTGTTCTATGTGCAATTGTAAATCAAACCACACAAATCCTCTGTGTATGTGAGAAAATAAGATCACCTACTGATAGCAAAAGCTGGTAACAGAAAGTTAATGTAGTGCCCTTTATTTATGAGAGAAAAGGCTTTTTATAACTGAAAATATGTGAAATATAAACAGAAAATTAGGAATTATTTGCTTTCATTTGCACAAAATAATGACAAGTGATTCTTTCTTCTTAATAACTTTATTTGAGGCTCTGTTGTAGAAAATTAGTATAACAGTTCAACCCATTGCTTACAAAAAATAAAGTTCTTTTTACAAAGTTCTTATTTATTGACTGGATATCTCTACATTTCAGTGTTACACAGTGCATTTTTGAACATATTGATAGATGTTGTGGTTAACGTTAAGATGTATTGAGCCAGTAGGTAAATAATTTTTAATCATAGTTATTTTCACTATTATGCAATGCTGCAAGAATTCTATACAGTATGGACTGAAAAACAGGATAGAAACCATAATTCCAATGGTTAAATATTGAAAGTGACTGATAAATTCACATTAGCATTATTTAGAAAAGCATTTCTCTACACACACACACACATACATATTTGTAGCAAATATGTTTTTTAGATCTCTTTCATGGATGCTTTTTATCAAGTGGGATCCATTCTATAACTTCCTTGGTCCACCTGCCATTAGTTCTTCTTGCTATATGACTAGCCTATTTTCATTTCAATTGTTTTATTCTCTTGGTGATATTGTATTCTTTTATGTGTTGTCTAATCCATGTGCAGTCTTTCTATCCTGTCTTCTAATACCAAGCATATATCTTTCTATCGCTCTTCGCACCACTCGTAACTTTTGTATCTATTATGAGGTTAGTGTCCATGTTTCACCAGCATATGTTAGAACAGGTAGCACACTACTGATCAAAATCTTTTCTCTTCAAGCATAGAGGGAAGTTGTTCTTGAAAATTATGCTTAGCTTGCCAAATGCATGCCAGCTACATTTAACACACCGTGCAATTTCCTTTATTGTATCACCTTCCATTGAGATCTGTTGGCCAATGTATATGTAGTAGTATTCTATTACATCTAATATTTCTCCAGATATAATTATTATCATTTCTTCTTCTTCTTCTTCTTCTTCTTCTTCTTCTTCTTCTTCTTCTTCTTCTTCTTCTTCTTCTTCTTCTTCTTCTTCTTCTTCCTCTTCCTCCTCCTCCTCCTCCTCCTCTTCTTTCTTTCTCTCTTTCTCTCTCTCTCTCTCTCTCTCTCACACACACACACACATACACATACACACACATACACACACAACTTGTTGCAAATACGTTTTTTACTTTATGATCAAAAGGGAAACCAACTTGAAGTCAAATTACCCTTTTCTATTCCATTTCTAATTGGGCAGTTCTAAAAATACAGCTGCAGACTCAGGGTGGCTAATGTGAATAAACCATTCCCAGGCTTGATTTGGCAGCACTGTATTTAGTATCACAGAATTAAAAGCCTTTCATAAGTTTAAGGATCTGGCAACATTGGTAAAAATGCAAAATTTGAGGAAATACTGAGGAAAGTATGAAAACACTGAGACATGAAAAGTATACTATATATTGAAAGAGAGGTGCTGAAAAGTATGAAAAGTATGAACAAGCTCTAATACATGGTCTGATAAAGGCCATCTGCAGTTAATATGTTTAGGAGAGTAATATTTTCAGTGGAGAAAAGATTTCCCAGTAGAAATCCAGAAGCTGAAAATTATGAGGAACTAACATAAGAAGTCTACGTACTTCAGCTTTTAATTATCCCACTGAGATGAAGGAAAGGGAGGTCAGTCAGCTTCAGTGGATCATTCTGGCAGAATTAGGAAACCGTGTTATGTGGTTAAAGTTTGCAACATGTTAATTCAGCAGTTTGGAAAAAGCTGACACAATGCAAGAATAGCAAGAAAAGGGGATGAGGGACTCTTTCCATTCCTTGCAGCAGGGGCAAAGAACGTTGCGGAAGAGCCATTCACAAATAGGGATAAAGGAAGGCTGACAATTAATTTGAATATAGAATTTATTTGTTGAAATGTATCCAAAGATAGAGAAGAAAATCAGCAGATAAGGTGTGCCATACATATATCCTACCTAGACTTTGAAGGGAATTTGTTTTTATGGTTTTTGGAAGCAGTATGGAAATATTTAAAGGAAAAAAGAAAGGCTTTTGCTAGCTGTAAAAAATATGAGAAGAAACATACTGAGAGAGCTAAATATTTTTTTCTACAGGAAAAAATAGCTCTTGTTATAAAAGGAACAGCCCTTGTTTCACGCAGTGAAATTAAATATCTTAGAAAATTTGTCAAGGGTGTGCTGTTGCTGCTTACCTATTTCATGGTTGTGTCGGTTATTGTCAAAATGGAGATTATTTGCCAGTCAGCAAAAAATGCTGTTTCCTGTGGCTATCATCTGCTCATGTTGTTTGCTTCTCAGAAGGGATAACAGATTTGCACTTTTTTTTTTCCTGCATGCTTCCAAAAGAATTGGAAAAAGAAAATTGAAAGGACTGCATTCCTTGCAATTAGCATTATAAAAGTGATGACTATATTATATTAAACTAAACTATATTAAAAATAGCATAGACATCAAGAACCTTTGCCTTTTTTTGCACTTGCATCCATCTCATTTATCTTTCGATTGAATTTTAATGCTTGTGGAATTTTGGAGGCAAAGAAATCCTAACTCTAGTAAGAAAATGCATACAGTGGTGCAGGATCACAGGTATAGCATTCTTCAATAACATTTCCTGTCTAAAATGATACACATGTATTGATGGGAAAGACACGTAATATTTAAATAATCAAATTTTTAATTTTTTATAATATAATGTAATAATTTTTTATAAATTTTTAATAATTAAATTTTATGTTCTTAATATATAACATTTTGTATTTCATCTATGTGATATTATTTTTTTCTGTATTTAAATTAGTCAATTGCAGTTGCAAACACAACTCATTTAAATAATCTAGGTTTGACTTCAGAACTCTCTTACAAAGGGAGAATAATGTTCCAAGGGAGATAGTCTTAGTCATATGAAAGGGTTTGTTTTGTCTGGCATGTTTAATTCACTTTTGCCAAAAATTTAACCAAAAGAGAGAAACCCACCTGTAAAAAAAATGTTACAGGGGACCCTGTATGAGCAATTTAATTATAAGAGTGGGTTCTCAAATGCAGAATAAATGAGTGTGCAGGTACGAAGTAAAATCATAAAATGGTACTCTGAATTCAAAAATGAATTTCTAGAATAGTGGTACGTTTTATGACTTAGAGGTCCTTGCAATCTCTAGAAATGCATGACTTCTCAATCAGGTCTTTAATGAAGTAGTAAAGCACACACTTTACATGAAAAAAAGTTCAGTTTTGATCACAACATCTATTGGTAGATTTAAAATATGTCAAAGTGGCAATTATATCCAAGGTACTTTGAAAACAATTGACCTGATTTGCAGTTCTCTGATCAAGATATAGGTAGAAATATAATTATATTTCTTAGAACATTGTAATACAGTTTTCACTAAAACAGATATGTAACATGGCTGAAGGAAGAATATTTTAGGATATAACATATCTGATAATTATGATTTTGTTTTTGTAAAAGCATGTATGCATCATGTACAGTAGGTAAGGCTTTTAATAATTTATTTAATAAGTGTCTTTAATTTACTGTATAAATGCAGCAATCTTTCCTGCTACCCATATTACCAAACATATGGTACCAATAGCAATAGCATTTAGACTTATATACTGCTCCATCCGACTTTACAGCCCTCTCTAAGTGGTTTACAATGTCAGCATATTGCTCTCTGTGTTCTCATTTTACTGACCTTGGAAGGATGGGAGGCTGAGTTAACCATGAAGTGGTCAAGATCAAACTCCAGGGATGCAATACTGCATTTTAACCACTGTGCCACCAGACTTGGCTATCTCCTGTTCCTTCTTTTTATCTTGATATACCTTGGTTTTTATGATCATGCCAGTTTCTATTTAGTTTGTTTTTATTTAAATACTTGTCCTAGAAGTATCTTATCAAATGTAAGATAATTAATGAGAATTTTTTTGGCTTGCATTGAAATATAAATTAAATAAGTAAAAATATGCAAAAATGAACAGTAATGTCTCATATTATTATACAGCTTTCTTGTGATTTTAATATGCTGGTGTTGTGATCTACTGCATCAATTTAAAAGTTAATATATCTCAAATGCAAAATAAGCATTCTTTTTAAAGGAATTACTCATTTCTTTGGATGGGGGAGGATACAGAGTAAATTCAGAAACTTGGCAATGCTATTATTTTATTACAGCTTTTTATTGTACTACAATTTTATAAGGATTCTTTTAACGTAGTTTATGTGCATTTGTTTTCTTTTAATCCAAGTCTGGCTGAGTTATATTGTAACATTTGCAGCTTGACTGGCAGAGCCAGACACACTTTGAAATTGCCTTACAGTACATCTTTATAATTGATCAGTAGGGTGCTTTCATCTCAGGCATCCAGTCAGCACCTCCTTTACCATTCAGTGTGTCACAATTGCAACATCATTCATCACTCTTTGTAATGTACAAAGGTTTCTTCCCCCTTCTTAGGTTCAGCTCAGTATGAAGCAACGAATAAATTAATCTGCATTTTTTATTTTTACTGTTGGAAGGTTTCAGCCTTTTTGGATTCTGTCTCAGGAGTTGTGAATTAGCTTTGGGACACATGTGGAATTCCTATCATGAGAGACGGGAAATGCCTTCCACACATATAGATTAATTTCCTGGAAAATGGGGCATGGTTGAGAAATGGCACCAGTAGTAAAAGGAGTTCTGAAACTAACCTTGATTTATGGTGCAGTGGTTAGAGTGGAGTCCTGCAGGCTAATTCTGCTGACTGCCAACAGTTCGATTTTCATCGGGCTCAAGGTTTCCATTCTTCTGAGGTGGCTAAAATGAGGACCCAAATTGTTGGGGACAATATGCTATTGCTATTGCTAACTCTATGTCACGGTTCCAAGTAATAATCCCATAGCAAACAAAACTCCAGAGTCAGTAGATTCCTCAAAGAATAGTTTTATTGGACATATCATACTGGCACAGTTCTGGGGAAAACTGACTGAAATTTCCAGAGGTTTTCACCAAACTAAAACTAAAAGTTTTTCCCCTTTCCTAAACAATCAGTCACACGGTCCGATCAGGGTGATGTCCGGTTGCCTGGTAATGTCACTTCTCCTCTCTCTCTCACCAGGTGTGAGATTGTCCTTGGTTCCCAGGAGAAAGTATTTTCTTTTGGCTACAAAACCCAAGCTATCTCTATTCCTCTCTTCCTATCCCTCAGCTCCAGGATAGCAGTGCTGAAGTTCCAAAATGGCTCCGGTCAGCTCAGCTTCAGAGTTGACACTCTATTCTTTTGTCTGCCTGATAAAATTATGCAGGGACCATGGGCATTAGCAGTTTTAGCCAGTCTTTGTCCTTTAGATGTCTTGATGCAAAAATAAACCCATAATATTTAAAGTAAAGGGTGGTACCAAAACAAAGAAATTATTGAGTCAGTTAATTGCAAAAGAAAAACTGAATAACATAATATATATTAAGATTAAATTGAAATAAAAGATAATTAGCTAGTGAATTCTGGGTAGAGCTATACGTTATTTCTGTCTGGATGGGAGACAACTTGGAAAATTCAACATTTTGCATTTTCATTATGGAAAAAGAAAGGTGGATAGAGAAGTAAGACATAAACTATTAATAAACAAGTTTTGAAACTACATTAATTAAGGTCTTTATCTGCATGCATACTTTCAGCTATTCTGCTTTAATTTTAGATGGAGAATTATAGTGCAGTGGTCAAGCATATACAGGTGAAACTCGAAAAATTAGAATATCAAGCAAAAGTTCATGTATTTCAGTAATGCAACTTAAAATGTAAAACTAATATATGAGATAGACTCATTACATGCAAAGCAAGATAGTTCATGCCGTGATTTGTCATAATTGTGATGATGATGGCTTACAGCTCATGAAAACCCCAAATCCACAATCTCAAAAAATTAGAATATTACATGCAATGAATAAAACAAGGAGTGTACAAAGAACAATATCGGAACTCTGAAAAGTATAAGCATGCATATGTACTCAGTACTTGATTTGGCCCCCTTTTGCAGCAATTACTGCCTCAATGCAGCGTGGCATGGAAGCTATCAGCCTGTGGCACTGCTGAGGTGTTATGGAAGACCAGGATGCTTCAATAGTGGCCTTCAGCTCTTCTGCATTTTTCGGTCTCATGTCTCTCATCTTTCTCTTGGCAATGCCCCATAGATTCTCTATGGGGTTCAGGTCAGGTGAGTTTGCTGGCCAATCAAGCACAGTAATCCCACAGTCATTGAATCAGATTTTTGGTGCTTTTGGCAGTGTGGGCAGGTGCCAAGTCCTGCTGGAAAATGAAGTCAGAATCCCCATAAATCTCGTCTGCGGAGGGAAGCATGAAGTGCTCCAAAATCTCCTGGTAGATGGCTGCATTGACACTGGACTTAATGAAGCACAGTAGACCAACACCAGCAGATGACATGGCTCCCCAAATCAACACAGACTGTGGAAACTTCACACTGGACTTCAAGCATCTTGCAGTGTGTGCCTCTCCATTCTTCCTCCAGATCCTGGGTCCTTGTTTTCCAAAAGAGATGCAAAAATTGCTCTAGCAGAAAAGAGGACTTTGGACCACTGAGCAACAGACCAGGTCTGTTTTTCCTTAGCCCAGGTAAGACGCTTCTGACGTTTGTTGTTCAGGGTCGGCTTGACAAGAGGAATATGACATTTAAAGACCATGTCCAGCATCCGTCTGTGTGTGGTAGCTCTTGATGCACTGACTCAGTCCACTCCTTGTGAAACTTCCCAAAACTTTTGAATGGCCTTTTCCTGACAATCCTCTCCAGGCTGGCAGTCAGCCCTGCTTCTTATGCACATTTTTCTTCCACACTTTTCCCTTCCACATAACTTTCTCTTAATGTGCTTTGATACAGCACTTTGGGAACATCCAACTTCTTTTGCAATTACCTTTTTAGGCTTTCCCTCCTTATGGAGGGTGTCGATGATGGTTTTCTGCACAACTGTCAGGTCAGTGGTCTTTCCCATGATTGTGATTCCTACTGAACCAGACTGAGAGACCATTTAAAGGCTCAGGAACCCTTTCCTTTGCAGGTGTTATGTCTTAATTGGCTGATTAGAGTGGGACACTTTGAGCCTGGAATATTGAGCCTTTTCACAATATGCTAATTTTCTGAGATTGTGGATTTGGGGTTTTCATGAGCTGTAAGCCATAATCATGACAATTATGACAAATCATGGCTTGAACTGTCTTGCTGTGCATGTAATGAGTCTATCTCATATATTAGGTTCACCTTTTAAGTTGCATTACTGAAATAAATGAACTTTTGCACGATATTCTAATGTTTTGAGTTTCACTTGTATCTCTTGTATATTTATTTATTTAATATATGTCTATAATATACCACTCAAGTTGGGCAATACAAGCAAACAAATTTTAGTATTAAATTATAAAATCATCTAATTCAAACTATATTAAAATTCAGTTAAAGTTTCAAGCATGTAACATGAGATGAATATCAAGTTTCTTCAATTAGAAGATGAAAAGTTTTTAAAAGCAGACACATTTCAAAGCAACTGATAATAGGCCAATCTTCCTGTTATCTAATAACTTCCAGGCTCATCTCAAAAATATATTGTATTCGTGTTATTATCTGAACATTAAAATTATTGATATAAGCCATGAAAGATGCTGGCACCAGTTCAGGGAATACATTATTGCATACATTAAGATGGCCAGAGGCTCAAGAAAGGTATATATTGAACATGTATTGTTCAATAGATGAATTTTCTGACTTGCTTCAATAAAAATAATGTATTATTTTATACATTATTTTTAATCCAGGAATGCTTGCATAATTCCGTTCATTCTGATTTCTCTCGTAGGGTCACAGCTGCATACCAATTACAGTAAAAAAAACATATTAATTAACTCTATATCAATGATTCCAGAATCAGTGTTAACTCCAGAAAAAAAAAACTTGGAAGGTAACTCTTCCAATAGCATTTGGATTCTCCTTATCAAAATGTC
Source organism: Emydocephalus ijimae (assembly GCA_004319985.1). Classification (NCBI taxonomy): domain Eukaryota; kingdom Metazoa; phylum Chordata; class Lepidosauria; order Squamata; family Elapidae; genus Emydocephalus; species Emydocephalus ijimae. Next base: position 9,858 of record BHEV01075658.1, read on the forward strand.
TATCCATAGCACTTCTCTTCTATAAAAAAAAAATGATATGAGTAAACTTCTCTTTAGAATTAAACTTCTCTTTAATATTCCTGAAGAAAAGAACAAGGCCCATGCAAAAAGCCCATAAGTCCACGCAAAAAAAAAATCTTAGATTTGTTTTCTAATACCTGCAAGCAGAAAGAACATGTAGCAAAACAGTAGTGTCATGTAGCAAATAATAGAATGATACCATACTAGAATCCTTTTAATTAGCATACTTGTAATTTATTATTTAAACTTATTTTTCCCTGTCTAACAATGGGACTCAATGCTGGTAGATATAAGACAGATGGCTAGATGTAATCTTAGGCAGTTTTCTATGTTCATACAGTTCAAGTTGACCTTAGTTATTAATTTTGTATGCATTTAAAAAAAATCACAGCAAATAACAGGAACCTGAATCACAAGAAAAAACATCTTACTGTTGTTATCTAGACTACAAGGCATATAGAATTCCAATTCATTTCTCATCCCTATTGTAAAAGTAATGCTGCGAACCGCTCTGTAATTGGATTCACTTCATGGTAGCAAAGATAGCATGGAAATGTTGTTGATATTTACTGTTGACTTATCAACTAATTCATATTAATATGAAACCTGGTTAAACTTATCCTGATTTTCCTCTCCTCCTCCAGGCTTTATTTTATTATCAGTAAGTTTCATGGGAATTGCTTTAACAGATAACAGAAAACCAGAGTTGGAAGGGACCTTGTAGGTCATCTAATCCAACCCCCCACCCAAGCAGGAGACCCTATACCATTTCTGACTGATGGCAATCCAGTCTCTTCTTGAAAGCCTCCAGTGATGAAGCTCTCACAATTTCCAAAGGCAAGCTGTTCCATTGGTTGATTGTTCTCACTATCTGAAAGTTTCTCCTTATTCCCAGGTTAAATCTCTCCTTGTTCAGTTTTCATCCATTATTCCTTGTCTGGCCTTCAGGTGCTTTAGAAAATAGCTTGACACCCTCCTCTCTGTGGCAGCCCCTCAAATATTGGAAGACTGCTATCATGTCTCCCCTGGTCTTTCTTTTCACTATACTAGCCATGCCCAGTTCCTGTAACCGTTCTTCATATGTTTTAGTCTCCAGTCCTCTAATCATCCTGGTTAACAGACAACAGATAATCAGAGTTGGAAGGGACCTTGCAGGTCATCTAGTCCAATCCTCCACCCAAGCGGGAGACCCTACACCATTTCTGACAAATGGCAGTCCAATCTCTTTTTGAAAGTCTCAAGTGATGGCGCTCCCACAACTTCTGAGGGCAAGCTGTTCCATTGGTTAATTGTTCTCACTGTCAGAAAGTTTCTCCTTATTTCCAGGTTAAATCTCTCCTTGTTCAGTTTCCATCCATTATTCCTTGTCTGGCCTACAGGCACTTTAGAAAATAGCTTGATCCTTCCTTTCTGTGGCAACCCCTCAAATATTGGAAGACTGCTATCATGTCTCCCCTGGTCCTTCTCTTTACTAGACTAGCCATGCCCAGTTCCTGAAACCATTCTTCATATGTTTTAGTCTCCAGTCCCCTAATCATCCTGGTTGCTCTTCTCTGTACTTTTTCTAGAGTCTCAACATCCTTTTTATAATGTGGTGAACAAAACTGGATGCAGTACTCTAGGTGCGGTCTTACTAAGGCTTTATAGAATGGTATTAGTACTTCCCTTGATCTTGATTGTATCCCTCTGTTAATAGGATTGAATTAGCTTTTCTGGCTGCTGCTGCTCACTGCTGGTTCATATTTAGCTGGTTGTCCACTAGAACTCCAAGATCCCTCTCACAGTTGCTGCTATTGAGCCTGGTGTTCACCCAGTCTGTATGTGTACATTTGGTTTTCTTGCCTAAGTGTAGGACTTTACTTTTCTCTACATTGAATTTCATTTTGTAAGATACAGCCCAGTGTTTTAGTCTGTCAAGATCCCTCTGGATCTTGAGCCTATCTTCTTGGGTGTTAGCTATTTCTGCCAGCTTAGTATCATCTGCAAATCTGGTAAGTCCCCTTCTATTCCCTCATCTAAGTCATTAATGAAGATATTGAAGAGTACTGGGCCTAAGACGGAAACTTGTGGCACCCCA
>BHEV01075665.1:0-22425 GCA_004319985.1 Emydocephalus ijimae
GCTGGGAGGTGATTGCCCCTCCCATAAGGTATAAAGGACAGGCAAAGGTAGAGAAACCTTTGCAGGAAGCAAAGTCGTTCAATCGGTTCAGAGTCATTCTTGAAGATCTTTGTGCTTTGGTTGGGTTTTTTTCTAGTTCATTTGACACTTATGTTGTTGGCAGCACTTTACAGGAAAGAAAGGTGGGTGTTTATCTCGACTGTTTGAGATTCATTACTGGCTGGGAATGAAAATAATTCCAGAATTGCCATAAAACAAGACTTGTTTTTAAAATAAGCGTGTGCATAATTACAGTTTTGGAAGCCTTGGTCAGAACACAGAGGGCTGGACTAGAAGATCTCCAAGGTCCTATTCTATTCTATTCTATTCTATTCTATTCTATTCTATTCTATTCTATTCTATTCTATTCTATTCTATTCTATTCTATTCTATTCTATTCTATTCNCACCCTCCCATCTTTGAGGCATCTTCTTTGAGGGATCACCCTCCAACAAGTAGATAAGACCAGGATGAAAATTAATGTCTTTTAATTTGTAGTTAATGAATACTAAAATTCCATTAATGAAATGCAATTCATATAATTATGCTCCGTGTACTGAATAATTTCCCCCCTAAATATTTAAAATTGCAGTTTAAGAGCAATGCTTGGAGATTCCTGGGGTCGTCATACCGAGTTGCATACCCAGCTCTGGAATTTCTTTGTTTACTTACTCTTGGCCAAAGATAACATTCAGGTCAGAAGAGGTGACATTTTAATTGCATTTTATTCTGGGCAGGTTCAATAGGAAAAAAACAAAAAACAAATCCAGACTCAATAGGCAATCAGCAGGAGAGAGTATAGGAGGACTCTTGTGATGAGGAATGGAATTGGAGCAGAAATGCCATTAGGTGGACCTATTGGGGATCTCAAGTCCTCTCCCACTGTGGATTACCAAGAAAAGACAATATCTGAAACTCAGGGTTGAACTGTGGAGTCCTTGGTGCTATCTGGGTTTGGTAGTTTTCTTGCATACATTTCATTGCTCAACTATAAAAAAATATGTTGAGACTCTAGAAAGAGTGCAAAGAAGAGCAACCAAGATGATGGAACTGGAGGCTAAAACATATGATGAACAGTTGCAGGAACTGGGCCTGGCTAGTCTAGTGAAGAGAAGAACTAGGGGAGACATGATAGCAATCTCTGAGGGGCTGCCACAGAGAGGAGGGGGTCAAGCTATTTTCCAAGGCACCCAAAGGCCAGACAAGGAATAATGGATGGAAGCTGATCAAGGAGAGATTCAACCTGGAAATGAGAAATTTTCTGATAGGGAGAGCAATCAACCAATGGAACAGAAGTTGCCTTCAGAAATTGTGGGAGCTTCATCACTGGAGGCTTTCAAGAAGAGATTGGACTGCCATTTGTCAGAAATGGAGTAGAGTCTCCTTCTTGGGTGGGGGGTTGGAGTAGAAGATCTACATGGTCCCTTCCAACTCTGTTAATCTGTATCTGTATCAGTACTACTGGTAGTGAGTGTGGGATTTCCTCTATGTTTAAATACCATCACTTGTCTTGCTGATGATGGTATGGGTATGATTTTCCACTCAGTTGTACCTTAATTAGGTCATTGCTTTCTGTTGGTCCTCAGAGAGCTAAGAATGAGAAAACTACAACTCCACCCATGTTGTCAAGGCAAGGTACAATAGGTAAACAGGGAACAATCTTCACACTCACTAGTATTGATGTTATTACCGAGGACAATGAAACATCTGCAAACAACTGAGCTCAGAGAACATCAAGGATAGAGCCATGGTGGTGCAGTGGTTAGAACGCAGTATTGCAGACTAATTCTGATGACTGACAACTGCCAGCAGTTCGGCAGTTCGATCCTCACCAGCTCAAGTTTGACAGCATTCCACCCATCTATGAGGTCGGTAAAATGAGGACCCAGATTGTTGGGGGCAATAAGCTGACTCTGTAAACCGCTTAGAGAGGGCTATAAAGCACTGTAAAGTGGTATATAAGTCTATGTGCTATTGCTATTAATGTTTAGAGGCACTTCAGAGATTGATGGGGGAAACAGGACTTCATCCAGATAAAATGGAGATCATGCAAGTAGGGAAACTAGCTCTTATGGAGAAATGTCTAAAACTAATCTTACTTTACTTATGAGATTGCATTACTATATGAGACCAAAAGCACAATTTTGGATTTCTGGACTAGGCACACACTAAATGAAGACAACCAAGTGACATTGCTATTGCTATTCCATTGTTAATTACATTTGCATTTCTGAAATTGTGCTTGGTTTTGATTCAGGACTAAAATTTCTCTCCCTGGGGTGTTCTTGCTCTCCTATATAGGTTTCTAGGATAAACCATGCTCACCCAGATGCCCCTGCCCGCCTTAGGGTGGGACTGTCTTGCTACTTGCCTGTAAACCCTTTGCACATCAAGCTGACATGTTTGTGCTTGGTCTGAAATAGACCATCCATGGGGAGTTTGGTTGGCCATTAATCAGAGCGCAGCAGTAAATTAGAAAGACTGTTTATGAGAACATTAATAATATTCTCATTTCTTAGGATTCCTCTTCCCCCATCAGCCTTTGAAATGTTGCAGTTTACTTTCTACTTTGAAAGCTCACTTTGTGTCCACGAAGCTTTTCAGATGCTGCCGAAGCCCCCTTCAGTGTAATACGAAGGGATGCAGGGCCAGGAAAGCTTATCTGTCCATGACTTCTCTTATTTATGGTTGCCTTAGAAGCCTTCATCACAATTAAAAGTAATAACACAATTAGAATAATTGTTGTGCCAATCATATGGGGGAGCTTGACCTCAGCTCCATGTTGGTGGGACCTAATTATCAGTGCTCCTAATTTGTGAGCAATAAAGCTGATTAGCTTAATGGATCTTTTTTTACATTTAAAGGCACATTAACGCTGGATTCATTTTCTTCCTAGCTTGATATCCAAGGTGTCCACCATTGGCATGCAGCGGGTTGTAACAAAGATCTTCTCGTAAAAACTACTCATTGTTCTCTCACTGTGTCATTCACCCATTGTGAAAGTTAAAGGCACATTTCTGTCATTTCTGGATGTCACACACTGTGGCCAAGTTCATTATTGGGATGTTCAAGACTTGAGAGGGAGTTCCATAGCCAAATTCTCTCTTCACAATTCTCTAAACACCCACCACCCTGGCAGGGCGGAAAAACCTCCAAGATTGGAGAGAAAGAGAGCATGATCTCACTTTCTCTCTCTCTAACTGAGTAAAATAACCCATTGTCAAGTGGCAAAATAATCGATGACAGACAAGGTCAGAACGAGTTTGAGCAATTGGAGGAAAATTATCTTTAAACTCTCAAAGTTGGTTAAGGACTCTTAGGAATAGCAGGCCAGAGAAGAAATGCACCTTGAAACTTTATCACCAATATTCCCCAGTCTTCAATGTGCTCCTACCTTAAAACTTATTGTCCAAAAGTCTCTTTCTTTCTTACTACAAAACTCATGTCATGGATTAATTCCACCCCAACACCAAATATTTTTTTTTTTTTTTGAAAAAAAGAACCCCCTCTCTGGTGTTTTTTGCTTCAGGCTATTATACTTCAGGGAAAAATTCAATATTATTGGAACAAAGTAGGAAGATGTGATCTAAGGTTGGTGTATGTTGGAAACTTTCATTTAAGAAGGTCAGTCAATGTTCTCCCTTGACTTCAGTTGAGTTATCTACAGGGGAGGTTGGAAACAGTCAATATGATAGCCATAACCACACAACCACACAACTACTCTTCCTCCTTTTAGGTGGGTCTTAGACCCCCCCCCGGAGATTAGTAAGGTATCTAATTGCAGAAAACCTCTCTGTAGAGTTAATTTTATTTTGATTGGTGATAGAGAAGGACTGGCAGAACCTGGGGGCAGAGTTAAAAGAGGTATCAACCTAGAATCCTTACATAGCCACAAGTCCAACCTCCCTCGAATTCCATGACCCTTATCTAACTCCAAGCAGGTCCTGAAAGCAGAGGTGGTATTCAGCAGAGAACTGGTAGCAGAAATTTTGAGTCTTTCAGAGAACTGGCAAATAACCCCTGTGACTGGCCTGCCCTCATCTATTCTCTGCCTCCCATCGAGTCCCAGCTGATGGGTTGGGTCTTCTTTTGTTGCCCTGCACAGGAGAATAGAGCCAGAAAGCAGGTTAGTGGGATGGGAAGGGAATGGGATTTTGCAGTATCCTTCCCCCAGGAGTGAGGATGGAATGGAAATTTTACAGTATCCTTCCCCTGCCATGCCACCAAGCCACACCCACAGAACCAGTAGCATTTTGAATTCCACCACTGCCTGTTAGCTGAGAAGATTTCTGTGCGTAGGCATGAGTAGCAATATTTGGAATGGTATTTCCAATTGGATTGTTATGTGTAGCCCTGACATTACATCTTATAATGCCAGACCTTGGTATGATAGGCCTCCAGGTAAATTGGGGTGTTTGCTTTCTTAGAGACACAAAGATCAACAGGTCTCCTTGCCAGCCCTCAACACTCAGAAAAAGCAGAAACTAACATCAGGATTAGTAACAGACCAACAAACAAGCAGCAAACAATACCCCAATCAAGGAGCTACCAGACAATCAAACAGCAATCAAGAAAACACCAAGGATGCTCCCACTAACAATTTCTGAATTGTAAGCCACCCAGAGTCATTAATTGAGATGGGTAGCTATAAAAATTGAATAACTAAATAAATTAACACTGACAGGGCAAGTGTCATGCCCTTGTTCAGTCCGATTCTGAGGGGGAGATTGAGCAGCTGACAGGGAGTCGGAATGTGGATCCAGTGGCTGTGGAAGAAATGGGGGAAGGGCACAGATCAACTGGGCATTCAGAGGAAGACCCAGGGCCATCCTCTCTTCATCCTAGAGCACACAGGGAGGAATGGAGAAGGGAGAAACATGGCTTATGGGAGAGGAAAGAGTCCTGATCCCCTTCATGGTCTGGAAAGATTGTTTAAAAGGGCAAACTGCGCATGGCAAAGTTGCTGGAAGAAGAGCGTGCATTATCTTTGTTGAGGCTTATCTGGGTTTTGGTATCCTCCCAACTGTGGGTGCTGCATTATCTTTTGGAAATCTGCCCCTATCATCCTGGTGTGTCGTGTTAATTACTTCAGCATAGTTTGTGTTGTTGTTTTTATTTCTAATTATCCTTACTTTGTGTTAGATCTGGGGTGGATCGCTTCGAAGGAGACGCGAGACCATTCTAGTGAGTTCAGCTCTTTATTTAGGGTAAGAACAATCTGGGGAATACGAGCCGTGGCAGCCCTTCATATAGGGCTGGCTAGCGGCTCGGCGGCCAATGGCAGCGCTTTGAATCTCCCACGATCGGTGCAGCCAATCGCGGTAGATTCCTAGCGCTCCAATCACGGCCAAAGGTTCGACCAAACGGGTCGCTGTCCGTTCGGACCAATCAGTTGCGAGGGTTTGGAGTATGCTAATATAGTACATCCCTCCCCTCTTGGTTTCATCTGTCGATGCATCGTGATGTAGTCGCGTAGGTAGGCGGGACTTTGTACCTGCCTAGTTGACCTGCGCGGTTCAGTTCTAGCGTGGTCGTCAACCGGTTCAGATGGCTTTTCTGTCGCTCCAGTTCCTTGTGGGGGAACCGCCTGGAAGGTTGAGCTGGGCCTTTTTTGGTAGCTCTCTCCCGGTCTACCCGGGCTGGTTGAGCTGCCGCTCCTGTTGTTCCCGCCGGATCTTTCTGGGATGGTTGAACTGGCTTGGCTGCTCCTTCCAGGTGAAGATTCCGGGGTTTCATGTTCCATTGGTCCTGCGTTTACAGGTGAGTAGCATCGGGTTATTTGTGGTTTATTTGTTCTGGGTGGGGGGTGTTCTGCTTGCGCTAGGGGGTTCCCTTTGGTTCTTTCTTTAATGCTTGCCATTTCCCCCCCCCCTTCTAGTTTCTTGCTCGGGTGTGTAGTTTTCGGTGACAGCTATTCTTGATCTTAGCTGGTTAATGTGCCGTTTCCAGTTTTTCCTGTCGCTTGTCTCTAATCGGTATGATAAGGGGCCGGTTATTTGGGTGATCATTGCTGGTACCCAGAGTGGTTCCCCTGGAGTATACTGTGTCCCCTATATTAAATTTTCTGTTTTTGCTGGAGGAGCATGGGGGTTTGTCAGGGTTGTATGTGGGATGCATTCTATCTAGTGTTGACCATAGTTTCCTGCCCATCATTAGCTCTGCTGGGCTTCTGTTTGTGGTTGCGCTAGGTGTGATATGTTGAATGAGGAGCATTTTATTGATTTTGTCCTGTATGTTGGCTGCTTCTATTTTCTGTATGGCTTTCTTCGTGTATCGGACCATGCGTTCCGCCCGTCCGTTCACCGCCGGATTTGCTGGTGTGGTTAATGCATGGCGTATTCCTTGGCCTGCCAGAAATTGTTCGAACGCTAGTGCAGTGAACTGGGGCCCGTTGTCCGACACGATTACGTCTGGCAGGCCGTGTGTGGCAAAGAGTTTGCTCAGTTTCTTTATTACTGCCTCTGTTGTGGTGGACTTCATGGTGCTTACCTCCAGCCAGTGGGAGTAAGCATCTACTGTGATAAGGTACATGTGTCCCTTGGTTGGCCCCGCGAAGTCTATGTGAATCCTGGACCACGGGCCTCTTGGTGTTTCCCACTCTTGGGTTGGGGCGGCGGGAGGATTAGGTCTGGATTCTTGGCATTGTTTGCATTTGGCCACCCAGGTTTCAATCTGTTTATCCATTCCTGGCCACCATGCATAGCTTCTGGCCAGGCTTTTCATCTTGACCATCCCTGGGTGTCCTTCATGCAGCATCCCCAATACCCTTTCTTGTAATGTTTCCGGAATTACCACTCTGTCCCCCCCAAAGTATACAGCCCTTCTCGGTAAAAAGTTCAGTTTGTCTGTTTCAGAAGGGTCTGAATAGTTCATCCCTGTCCCCTTCCAGCCACCCTTTTCCAACCCAGCTCAAGACTTGTGCCAGCCACTTGTCTTTATTTGTTTCTCTGGCAATGTCTGGCGCGGTCACGAGTGGGTTGGATATTGTTTCTATTTGAAGTACCTCGGTCGTGGGTGCCAGGTCGTCTTCCAGGTCAGGCAGGGGTGAGCGGCTCAGGGCGTCTGCATGGGTGATGTCTTTTCCGGGTCTGTTTACCAGCTGGTAATTGTATGCTGCTAGGAATTCGGACCACCTCATCATTCTTGGTGATAGAATATTCGGTGTGGCCTTATTCCCTGCCAGGATTCCTAGCAGCAGCTTGTGGTCTGTGATGATTGTAAAAGTCCTACCGTAAAGGTATTCGTGAAATTTCTTGATGCCGGCGACGACTGCTAGGGCTTCTTTGTCAAGCTGGCTGAAGTTTCTTTCCAGTTTTGAAAGTGTCCTTGATGAGAAGGCGATGGGTGCTTCCTTCCTGTCCAGTAGCTGGTGGCTGAGGATGGTGCCAATTCCGAAGAGCGATGCGTCACATGTCACTGTTAGCGGCAGGGTCTCGCTGTACTGGATTAGTACCACGTCAGATGTTAGCAGGTTCTTTGTGTTGGTGAAGGCGCTCTCCTCCTGTGCTCCCCAAGTCCAGGTGGCTGTTTTATCTAACAGCTTATGCAACGGTTCTGCCACGGTTGCCTTTTGAGGTAGGAAGACATTGTAAAAGTTTAACAGTCCCAAAAAAGCCTGTAGTTCCGTTTTGTTTTTGGGCCGTGGCGCTTCCCTTATGGCTCTCAGTTTCTTTTCTGTGGGGTGGATCCCTTGCTTATCTAGGAGGTACCCTAGAAATTCAACCCTCTCTGCCTGTAGTTGGCATTTCCCTTTTTTAACTTTGAGTCCCGAGTCTCTGAATTTCTTTAGTATCTCCCTTAACCTGGTTTCCAGTTGTTTTTCATTTTTCGTGGCCACCAGCACATCATCAAAGTAGGGCACCACCCCTTCTATTCCCTGGAGGAGTCTTTCCATGAGGCTTTGGAAGCCCCCGGGTGCCACGCTGACTCCAAATTGGAGCAAGTTGCAGCGGAAAGCCCCCCGGTGTGTTACGATGGTTTGGGCTTCTGCGGTTGTGGTGTCGACCGGTTGTTGCTGGTAGGCTTGTGCCAGGTCGAGTTTTGCGAAAATCCGGCCTCCCCCCAGTGAGTGCAGAAGGTGCTGTACTACTGGGACGGGGTATGTGCTTTGTTGGAGCGCGTGGTTTAGGGTGGCCTTGTAGTCACCACAGATTCTCATGGACCCAGCTGGCTTAATGGGGGTGACAACTGGGATCTCCCACCGGGCATGACCGATTGGTTCCAGCACCCCTTACACGATGAGCTTATCTAGCTGCTCATCGATTTTGGGCTTGAGTGCAAACGGCACTCGCCTGGGCTTAAGGCAGATTGGCGTGATGCTTGGGTCTATATTGAATGAGATAGGGGACCCCTGGTACTTGCCTAGGTTGTCATCGAAGACTTCCCGGAAGTCCCTCACGAGTGCCGCTTCCCAGTCCGCCTCTCCGATGTGGTGGATGCCGGTTCCTTCGATGCCCAGGGGTACGAACCACTGTAGTCCCAATAGGCTTGGTCGATCTCGGTCGACGATCGTCAGGGGTAGTACTTTGGTGTAGCCCTTGAAGGTGACTTTAAAATGGCCTCTGCCGACTACAGGGATGCGGTTCCCCTGATAGTCTTTAAGGGTTAGTGTTTGGTCTTCTAGTTTGTGGCAGCGGATGGTGGGGACCAGGCGCTTGAGTGTGCGCCATGAGACCATTGAGAGGAAGGACCCAGAGTCTGGTCTTCTATCCCCACCGTCACGTATACCTTCCTGGTGTCGCTTGTGGAGGAATGGCCGATGACGACAGTTTGGTATGTTTCTTCCTTGCCTCGTGGAGTCGCCTGTTCCGACCGTCTTGGCTCCAGTGGTTCTCCGGCTGGAGATCACGGTTTCTGGTGGGGGTGTTCTCTTGTTGGGGGCTGCCATCTTGTCGCCTGGGGCTGCCTTCTCATCGTCACGGGCTGTAATGTCTTTTATTCTGGCACACCTTGGCGATGTGCCCCCATTTCTCGCAATGCCGGCAAATGGCATTGAGGAAACGGCAGTCCGCCCGGGGGTGATCACCGCCACAGCCGGCGCACTGGAACCTCGACTTACAACCTCGTGGTTCCTGTCACTCCCGCGCTGCTTGAAGGCGGTGGATCTCCTCATCCTCGTCCTCGGTCTCCGAGAAGGAGTCGATGTCACCATGGTGTGTGGTTGTGTCTCGATGGTCGGTTTCGGGTCGCTTCTCAGGGGTCGAATTCGTTTCTCCGGCCATCGGTGGTGGCATGATGCTCGATTGTCGCATCCAAGCCACTGATTTCTTGGCCGCCTCAGCCGCAGCTGCCTCAGTGAGGGCATCGGTGAGGGAGATGTCGCTCTGTGCCATGATGCGGCTCTGGAGGATGGGGTCTCAGAGTCCTAGGACGATGCGGTCTCGCAGGGCCTTGTCCAGGTCGGCGAACTTGCACAGGCCACCCAAGTCTCTCAGTGCCGTCATGAAGTCGCCAAGCCCCTTGCCCTCGCGTTGATCCCGCCTGTAGAAATTGTGCCGCCAGATAAGTATGGGCACGACGGGGGCATAGTGGTTTTGCAGTAGGGGCTTGAGGTCGCCCCATTCCATGGTCTTAACGTCCTCTGGTTTGGCCAAGGCTTTGGCCATCTTGAACACTGCGGGCCCGCAGTGTGTGAGAAACACGGCTCGTTTCTTGTGGCCGTTGGCGTCCTTAAGATTGCTACTCTTGAGGAACATCTGGAACCTATCAGTATAGGATTCCCAGTCCTCTGTAGCAGGGTTGAAGGGTGCGGGTGGCGAGTTGATGCCGGCCATGCTGCCTGCTACCACGTGCCGCTTTGCCACGTGCTGGGTGGTCTCCTTGTCTCACGATCCCACCGTCGTCGCCAGTGTTAGATCTGGGGTGGATCGGTTTGAAGGAGATGTGAGATCATTCTAGTGAGTTCAGCTCTTTATTTAGGGGAATACGAGCCACGGCAGCCCTTCATATAGAGCTGGCTAGCGGCTCGGCGGCCAATGGCAGCGCTTTGAATCTCCCACGATCGGTGCAGCCAATCGCGGTAGATTCCTAGCGCTCCAATCACGGCTGAAGGTTCGACCAAACGGGTCGCTGTCCGTTCGGACCAATCAGTTGCAAGGGTTTGGAGTATGCTAATATAGTACACTTTGGGTTCGGACTGCATTTCTTCCCTTTGTAGACTGTTTTTGGAAGAGTTTGATCTCCAGCCAAGGCTAACTGGATATTGGAGGCCAAGTTGGAGGCATTCAAGGGAATTTATCTACTTTGGTGACTTTGTTATTTTTGTGCCATGCCCCGGGGCTTCACAGCAAGCCACTTGTATATAAACAGAGAGCAAACCCCAACCCCTTCTGGCACTGTTGATGTTACCTAGTTAGGTCATAAAATGTCTGCAAGGAAAAAAACACACAAATTTAGAGACCACCAAGAATTCCACAGATGGTCCTTTAACTGGTCAGTTTATACTAGAGTCTAACTAATTTATATGGACAAGAAAAAAGAGAACAGGCTGCTAATCTAATTAATGGTGCTTGCTTGTTACTGTTATACATTAAGTTTACAAATGGGAAGATTCTTACTGTTTCCAGCTCTAAATTTTTCAGAATATTCTTTTCCTCCTATTTCCTGCCTATCTATCCACTGCCTCTTTCAGGCCAGAAACCAGCTTTTCTCTGAAGATAACATTAGAACATTGACAGCTCAATTCCCATGCAATCCACTCTGCAATCAATAACTTACTTTGAGGGAAATTAAAAATGCTAAACAAGCCAAGTACTAAAGCCATTGGGCACTTAATTTGGGAATATTAGTCTAAAATGAGCACGTCGATGTTAACTTTAGCATCCCAGCTGGACTGAAATTTCTCAACTGCCTTTCATGAGCAATGAAGGAAGCTTAAATATTTGTGCAAAATGAAGCAGCCATCATACATTATCCAGCCACATCATGAAAGAGAAGCGGTGTTCGACAAGATTAACTCATTTTTTTTCTTACTTTGTAAAGTGCTACTTATTTACAAAATACTAGAAAAGGAGAAAAAAAAAGCTCAAAGTTAATTAGAAAATCTTATAGGTGACAATAGAATTATTTAGCGCAGTGGTTGCTAACCAGTGGGCCAGAGACCACTGGTGGTCCGTGAGAAAATTTTAGTGGTCCACAGAGAAATGTCACCCCCAAAGCAATTAATCCAGGCTCCGTGGGAACACAAGGCTGTGCCACCCACATGGCCCGTGGGAACACAAGGCTTGCATTGCTTGCATTGTGAACAACATGAGGTAGTGAGGGGAGGGGAGAAAGAACAGAGAGGGGAACTCACCCCACGCGCCTGGCCTGGCCACTGAGCTGCTTCTTTCCTCTTCTTTCTTCTTCTGCTTTTGGCTGCACACAAGGAAAGCAGCAAAAAATTTTCTTTCTCTCCCCCAAACTCCACCAGAAATGAGTCAGCAGGGACAGAGAATTAATGGATTCAGAACATTTCTGTCCCCAGCAACCCAAAACCAATAAGGATACCAGTGCATGCAAAATAGATGTTTCTGCAGGTAAGATTATCAACCTTGATGCCAACCAAAACCAAGCATTTAATAGTGAGTGCCATACCATGTGCATTAATCAAACAAGTGGCAAGAAAGTAGGGGCAGGCAGGCACAACACAGGTTATGTAGACAGTAAACACAGCGTCAGACTAAAGATCTCAAGCGCCTGTATACAAATTCACAAAGTCTGGGGAACAAACAGGGTGAACTCAAACTACGAATACATAAAAGTAGATACGATATAGTTGGAATAACAGAAACTTGGTGGGATGAAACCCATGATTGGAACATACTGATAGAATGATACAAACTGTTCAAAAAAATCAGACACTATAAAAGAGGAGGTGGAGTTGCACTGTATGTAAAGGACCACTATATTGCTACAGAAATATGTGAAACCAAAGATGAAAACCTCCAAGAATGCATATGGGTCAATATAAAAGAAAAAAAAAGAATGACATGGCCATAGGTGTATATTATAGGCTATCCAATTTAGCAGAAAAAATAGATGTCCTTTTTGCCAGCCGACTGACAAACATATGCAGGAATCACATAGTAATGGGAGACTTCAATTATCCTGATATCAATTGGAAAACTAATTCTGCACCAAGTGAGAAATCAAATAAGTTCCTAACCAACCTAGTTGACAACTTTGTTGTCCAAAAGGTACAGGGTGAAACTAGAGGGACAGCCATACTGGACTTAATTCTTACAAACAGAGAAGAAGTGATAGAGGGAGTTGAAACTGCAGGAACCTTGGGTGAGAGTGACCATGTCATACTAGAATTCAACATAACACAAACACAAGCAACAGAACATAATGACACCAGAGTCTTAGATTTTAAAAGAGCTGATTTCAATAAACTCAGAGAGAACTTGGGAAAGATTCCATGGATGTAAATCCTAAAGGGGAAAACAGCTCAAGAATCTTGGGAAACTCTAAAAAGTATGATCATAGAAGCCCAGACCAGCACAATACCACTGAGAAAGAAAAACAAGAAATCCAAAAAGAAACCAACATGGCTGCACAAAGATTTCTCTGGCAAATTGAAAGAAAAAAAGGACAAGTACAAAAAATGGAAAGTAGGACATACAACTAAGGCAGAATATCAGCAGATAGCCAGACTCTGCAAAGATGAAGTCAGGATAGCAAAGGCTCAGAACAAACAAAGACTTGCAACAAAGTCAAAGATAATAAAAAAGGTTTCTTTCAACATATAAATAACAAGAAAAAAAATCAAGGAAACAGTTGGTCCACTAAAGAGAGAAGATGGCAAGGAAGTAACAGGCAACAGAGAGAAAGCAGAACTGCTTAACTCATTCTTTGCATCCATCTTCAAGGAAAAAGAAACTATTGCTCAATGCATCAAAAACATAACTGTAAAAGACAGACCAGAAATAAAAGTTAAAATAAGCAAAAAAAATAGTAAGAGAACACCTGTCTGATCTTGATGAACACAAATCACCAGGGCCTGATAGATTATATCCCAGAGTTTTAAAGGAGCTGGCAGAGGTCATCTCAGAACCACTGCACCATATCTTTCAAAAATCCTGGAGCACAGGGAAATTACCAGAGGACTGGAAAAGAGCTGATGTGGTTCCCATCTTCAAAAAAGGGGAAAAAAACCAGACCCAGGAAACTACAGACCAATCAGCCTATCATCAATACCCGGGAAGATACTGAAAAAGATAATAAAAAATACAGATCTGCCAACATCTAGAAACAAGTAAAGTAATAACTAGCAATCAGCATGGGTTTATTAAGGCATGGGATCATGCCAAACCAATCTTATTTCATTCTTCAACACGGTGACTAAATTAGTAGACCAGCAAAATACTGTGGATATAACATATTTAGATTTCAGCAAGGCATTTGACAAAGTAGACCACAACCTACTTCTTAGTAAGCTAGAAAAAAGTGGAATAGATATCACCACCACTAGATGGACTCGCAACTGGCTAGCAAACCGTACTCAACGAGTAGTCCTTAATGGGTCTAAGTCTACATGGAGGGAAGTAAGCAGTGGGGTGCCACAAGGTTCCGTCTTAGGCCCAGGATTCTTCAATATCTTCATTAACGACTTAGATGAGGGAATAGAAGGGAAACTTACCAAATTTGCAGATGATACTAAGCTGGCAGGAATAGCTAACACCCAAGAAGATAGGCTCAAGATCCAGATGGATCTTGACAGATTAGAACACTAGGCGGTTTCTAACAAAATGAAAATCTATGTAGAGAAAAGTAAAGTCCTACAATTAGGCAAGAAAAACCAAAAGTACTCATATAGACTGGGTGAAACCAGGCTCAATAGCAGTAACTGAGTGGAATCTTGTAGTCTTGGTGGACAACCAGCTAAATATGAGTCAGCAGTGTGCAGCAGCAGCCAAAAAAGCTAATGCAATCCTAAGTTGTATTAACAGAGGGATACAATCAAGATAAAGGGAGGTACTAATACCACTCTATACAGCCTTAGTAAGATCACACCTAGAGTACTGTATCCAGTTTTGGTCACCACATTATAAAAAAGATGTTGAGACTCTAGAAAAAGTACAGAGAAGAGCAACCAGGATGATGAGAGGACTGGAGGCTAAAACATACAATGAATGGTTGCAGGAACTGGGCTTGGCTAGTCTAATAAAGAGAAGGACCAAGGGAGACATGATAGAGGTCTTCCAATATTTGAGGATCTGCCACAGGAAGGAAGGGGTCAAGCTATTTTCTAAAACACCTGTAGGCCAGACAAGGAATAATGGATGGAAAGAGAGGAGAGATTTAACCTGGAAATAAGGAGAAACTTTCTGACAGTGAGAACAATCAACCAATGGAACAGCTTGCCCTCAGAAGTTGTGGGAACGCCATTACTTGAGACTTTCAAGAAGCGCCATTACTTGAGACTTTCAAGAAGCACCATTACTTGAGACTTTCAAGAAGTGCCATTACTTGAGACTTTCAAGAAGACTGTCATTTGTCAGAAATGGTGTAGGGTCTCCTGCTTGGTCCCTTCCAACTCTGATTATCTGTTATCTGAGTCTTTGGGACCCTGCAAAGTATCCTGCTCCAAGAGGCTGCACTGGAGTGACAAGTCTCACAAAGATTCATTTCTGGTGGAGTTTGGGGGAGAGAAAGAAAGACTTCTGCTCCTTCTGCTGCTTTCCTTGCATGAAGCTAAAAGTCTCTCCCTCTCTCTCTCTCCCCCTGAGAACAGAGCTGAAGACAGCATCCTGCGATCCCAAATAAAGAATGATCGATCAGTAGGAAAATGGGGTGGGAAATTTTCCTGCAGACTGTTTTTTTGGATTTTCCCAGGGTCTCTGGTCTGCAGGATATAAAGTTTGATGATCCCTGAGGTCCAAAAGGTTGGTGACCCCTGGTTTAGAGTGCTTAAGGATGTTCCATTCCAGCCATTGCTGCAGTTTGGTAAAATGGGAAGTCAGAATGCAATACGTCTAGTCCTTGACTTACGACCACAATTGAGCACAACATTTTTGTTGCTAATGATACATTTGCTAAGTGAATTATGCCCCATTTTATGACCTTTCCTGCCCCAGTTGTTAAGTGAACCCTTGCAGTTATTAAGTGAACGACATGGTTGTTAAGTGAATCTGGCTTCCCTTTAGCTTTGCATTTCCTGTTGACTCAGAAGGTCATAAAATGGGATCCTATGACTCCAGGACATTGCAAAATATGAAGGGCAAACAAATAAAATGATTTTTTATTTATTTTAAAATAATTAAATAGAATTGTTAAATTTTCCTGCAAGAGTGTTGTCCTGTGGTGAGTTGGCCATGGCAGGTTATCCTGCAGTGAGTTGGCCACAATGAGTTGGCTGCAGCGAGTTGGCCGTGGCAAGATTAACAGATTAACAGAATTGGAAAGGAGCTACAACAACTCTCTTATTCTGTTATTCAAAAAGAGGGTTGTTAAATCTTTGAAGACTCTGGGGAGGAGGGACAAAGAAAACATGAAAAAGAATTAAATAATATATTTAATAGACTAATGATTAAGTTTGTTGGTTACAAAAGGAAGGAATATAAATTTAGTTCAATTAAAATTAAATTAAGGTATGTTGCTATTTCTAATGCTTAGTGGACTTTCTATTGACATCAGGACTGAAAAGACTTTCTGGATCTACAGATAAGAGCTGGGATATGGGCTGAAGGGATATTTATTTATTAACTAAGATGTGTGAGCAGTTGCATACATTCTTTAATTTTTGATAGTAAGGAGTAATTCTTCCTCCCTCCCTCCCTCCCTTCCCCTTTGCACCTTTTATTCTTTCCTTTCTTCTTTCTTTTCATTTGTATTCAATTTTACTATTGTAATTAAAACCCTTTATAAAAAGTATATATGAATAAACTACATGCAGGGCAATAAAGGATAAGACATTGGCTTCAACTAATTTGCAATCAACTTTATTGGAAAGACCAGGACATTCATAAAGTCCTAAATGAGGAGAGAGAGAGAAGAATGTGATGGGAACATCTAGTCCTACAAGTTTGTTGGAATATTTTTAATCTCTTCTTTTTGCAAGTTGAACGGAGCTGCTATTTAAGAGATAAACTACTAGCAAATTCCTCTCCCATTAGTTAGTTGTTTGGGTCTAGTATTGCTCCCTTTCCTTCCTCAGCCTTTTCTTTCACAATGAACAAAGCTAAAGTCCAGCATCATCAAACCTATTTATTTTCTGACAAAATACATTTTAAAAAGTGACATTAAGCTCTGTGGGAGAAATGTTCCTTCCTGACTCCATCGTCATTCATTACAGAACTAACCAGGAACTTCATGCATGCAATGCCTGGCCTCTATTGCAGAGTGAAGAAGAGGATGCAGAATAACACATTTGGGAGGGACCTTGGAGGTCTTCTAGTCCAACCCCCTGCTTGAGTAGGACATCCTATACTCTTTCAGACAAATGGCCGTCCAACCTCTTTTTGAAACCTTCTAGTGATGGAGCACCCACATCTTCCAAATTTAAGCTGTTTCAATGATTAATTGTTCTCACAGTCAAGAAATTTTTCCTGAGTTCCAGGTTGGATGTCTCTTCAATGACATACCACTCATTACTTCTTGCCCTGCCCTCAAGTGCTTTGAAGAATAAGTCAAAACCCTTTTCTCTGAGTGTTGGAAGACTGCTGTCATGTCTTCTCCATTTGAAAACCAATGAAAGATTTCTGATAGTTGTGAGTATTGGATTTCTATAGATTTTACAGAGTGACAGAGAAAGCAACCATCATTCTTGGCAGCTATAGTGTGTCGAAAGAAATTGCAAATATACTATCAATGGCATGGAAAGATATATTTCTGCTCCTTCGTTTTGTTTGAGGGTGGGATAGGTTTATTTGCAGATGTTTCATTACAAACTAGATAACATTATCCTGATGATATTACCTAGTTTGGTGATGAAATCAAGGAGAGAAGCAACCTAGAACTAAGGATAAATTTTCTGACCGTTAGAACAATTAATAAGTGGAACAACTGGCCTCCAGAAGTTGTAAATGCTCCAACACTGCAAGTTTTTAAAGAAGAAATTGGATAACCATTTGTTTGCAGTGGTGTGGGGTTTCTTGTCTAAGCAGGGGGTTGGACTAGAAGACCTCCAAGGTCCCTTCCAACTCTATTATTCCAAAGAAATGTCTGCCGAAAACCACCAGGCTCAGAGAGCACCAAGGACCCTACAGTTTAACCCTGAGTTACAAACATCTTATTCGATCAAAATCCCTAAATAAGCTTTGTTTCCCCCAGAGAATTTTCATAGACTTGCACAGATAAAGTAAGGAAAATAGCTAGACTTGGAGATCTTTTTTCGTTTAGTTTTATTCATGGGAAGAGTTATTGTGAAAAATATTGAGGGTCAAGGTATAGGTGGTTCTCAACTTACAACCATTTGTAACCATTTAGTGACTATTTGAAGTTACAATGACCCCTTAGATAGAAGAGTAAGAAACTGAAGTATATTGTAATAGTAATGACATATTATAACTGATTACTTTTGAATAAGTTACAATATGAATATAATTTAGTAAGAGTTGAGATTTGTTTTTAAAGATAGCTTAGAATTGAAATTAAAACTTTTATGATAGTATAATAATGATACAATATGAAATAGAATGTTGATTAGAATATAATATGAATGTAAGCAAAAGAGGAAAGGATTATAAATATTGTGCTCACAAGATATGTACCAAACTGACACACTGTACAATTGAAAGAAGGTTTTATTTGTTGTGTTGTTTGTTATAAAATAAAAATTCAAAAAAAAAAGTTACAATGACCCCAAAAATGTGACTATTATCTATTATTACATTTATGACCGTTGCAACATACCCGTGGTCACATGATCAAAATCCACATGTTGGCTGGCTCATATTTATGATGGTTGCAGTGTTCCTGGGGTCATGCGATCAGCTTTTACAAACTTCTAACAAGCAAAGTCAGTGAGGAAGCCAGATTTACTGAACAACCGAATGTCACTAATTCAACAACTGGAATGATTTGCTTAACCAAGCTGGCAAGAAAGATTGTAAAACGGTGCAAAACTCACCGAACAATTGCCTTGCATATCAACAGAAACTTTTAGTTGAATTGCATGCCAAGCCCAAAATTGACATATGTGTAGCCATTTTAGTTAGGCTTAGTATATATTCTTTTTCTTACTTTCTCTAGCAGTCATGGGGGAAGGGTTTTGGGCTTGCCACATTCCTTAGTGAGAGGAGTGGAGATAAATAGAGTTGTTTTGGCTAGGTGATTCTTCTTCCCATGGGAAATGAGCTGTCTGTGCTTGGACTGCTTAAAGTGGAGATTTATGACATCAAGCAATGTTGAATTACTTCTATTGGAGAATGTGACTTTTGGGGGTTGTTTTTAACTTTTAATACTGTGTGGTAATTCCAGGTTGTGTCAGATCCGGAATTGCCATGGATTTTGCCAATTTGATGCTTTCCTAAATAAAAGAATTTGTCTTGGAAGATGGACTTCATTCTTTTCTTTTTAAATGGATTTCATCACTTGGAAACCTGACATTGTGGTTGTACGATGAGGACTATTGTATTGTAAAATTTGAGTGCACTCAAGCCAAGCCTTCCCGCAGACACATCTATCAACAGAATGGCTTCACTTCCAGCCAAATGTCTCTTCATCGGAAAGTGTCTTCTAATGTTATGAAATATTAGACTGTGTTACTTTGCCGGCAATTAAAATGTGTCAGATGAGAGCTTGTTAATGAGCTGCCTTCTCTCCCCATCCCTGTTTCCTAACTTCAGAGTACTCTGATCATAACTTTAGAGTTTCCAGTAGCACTTTAATGGATCACTAATCAACCCCAATCAATCATCTGAAATTACAGAGCAGTAGCCTTCATCTCTCTTGGAACTCCTTCTCCCAAGGAATCTGGCTGATCTCCTCCAAAAGGGAACTTCTGTCAGGTGGAAAATCAGAGTCTTTAGATTCATCACTATAATTAACAGGATGCTAAATGCTCAGGAAAGGAGAGAGTCTCATTTCCCTCAGAAATAATTGAAATCTTTCTGGTAAGAATTATGAAAATGCACCTTCATGAAACACTAAGCACCCAAACAATAGGATTTAGAGTCTCTCTTTTCATCTTGGAATAATACCCTCACTTCATCTTTCTAAACTGAGACACTCACGAATATTTATTTAGTTATTTATAGAATATATTTTTATTATTTACATATAGTTATATTGAACACAATGTGATCATCCTGGCATTTCCTCCACCATGAACACCAAAGTGAAAGACTAGTAACATATATACTTGCTAGTTTTGTACAATTATTTTTGACCAACATATTCATTTTAATATATATATAATATCTCATTCTGGGTTTACTTATCCTAGTTATTTCATGTTCCAACTCCCACCTCTTAATTCCAGCCATTGATAATATCATAATATTCTGTCTTCCCTTTGTTTTTTTAATTCTAATGTTAA
Organism: Emydocephalus ijimae; assembly: GCA_004319985.1. Taxonomy (NCBI): domain Eukaryota; kingdom Metazoa; phylum Chordata; class Lepidosauria; order Squamata; family Elapidae; genus Emydocephalus; species Emydocephalus ijimae. The sequence continues at coordinate 19,502 of BHEV01075665.1, forward strand.
TCTATCCAGTTCTGCACAAAATTAATATCTTCTTTATTATCTTCTTTTCTGAAGGAGTGTTTTCATTTTTCCATTGCTGGGCGTATACTATTCTCGCTGTCGTCAGAATGTGTAATATTCACTCATGAATATTTATTGCACGCTTCCATGTCCTGAAAGTTTCTTCTGCAGTTGTAGAAAGACAGACATCTCCAGCATTTTCTGTTTCCCACCCATTGCTGTTTAATTTGAGGAAAGCGAATTTGATTCAGAAAAAAAATTCAGGTCAGGGGGAGGAGAATTTTGGCGAGAACCTCATGAGTGGAGATGAGATGTTCCTGAACTTTTTATACAGGAAGTAGCAGTGTTTTTCATAACCCAATTCTTTCTTTAGCATATGTTGGCTTCCTGCACTTTATTCTTATCTCAACAAAGGACTCCTGGCCTTCAGAAGATCTGAGGGCTCCATCACTGGAGGCTTTTCAGAAGAGACTTGAACAGTCACTTGTCTGGAATGGTATAGGGTCTCCTGGTTGAGGAGGGGGCTGAATTAGAAGACCTCCAAGGTCCCTTCCAACTCTGTTATTTTTCTGAATCAAATTCGGGTGCCACTTCTCCCATGGGACAATTCCTTTCTTCTCCTTGAGAAAGCTGGGGAGATCTTACATTCATCTTCTTTGCCTGCAAATTTGATGGAGACTTTTGAAAAGCTATTTGTGGCTTGCTCAGTTTCAAAGCTTCATTAAATCTCCTTCTGATCTCTCATCTGCACTTTGATCAAGTTGGTCTTGGTGAATTCCTACCTTAATGTATGTGTGAGGGTTTTCTACTCTGCAATTATCTATCTATTTGGTGAAGCTTCACTTTGATGAATTCCTAGGAAAAGACACCATAATATAACTTCTGTCAGGTAGTATTCCTCCTCAAAATTGCAAAGAGAGAAACCAGGATGGCATATTATAAATGGAAGAATGAAAACCAGCATTTAGCAACTTTCCTCTGTTGTCCAAGCATCATGAAAAGAATTAAAAATCTTCAGAACATTTCTCAGTATAAAGATAATTCTAGAAGCTGGCTTCTCATTTAGTTTTAAAAAAATCTTTATTATTATTAAATAACTAGCTCGATACCTGTGCTTTGCTAAGAAACTATGTGGTTGGGCTTAGTTTTTGGGGAGGAAAATGAGGAAAAAATTTTTTTTTGCCTCTGGCTACCAGCATCCATCGGTATTCATCTGGCTAGCGTCCTGTCAGTGTGTGAGAGAGTTGAGGGCTGTTTGGAAAATGAAACAGTATTTGCTGTGTGAGCAAGGAGACAACAAGGAGCCTGGGCATGGCTCGGCTCAACTGTTCTGTATTAAAGCTGCTTGGTGCTCTGAAACTAAAACTGAAACTCCTCCTCTGCTTGTGTTTTGTATTTGGAAGAGATTTCTTTTCAGGTGGGGAGGGGGAGTAGAACTCCTTAGCATCAGAGTGTGTTAATAATAATAATATAGGAAATACTAATGCTCTGATCATCATTTCAAGAAATCCTTTCTTAGTGAGCACCTAGAAGCCAAGAGGAATATACGTGCCAAATTTCAAGTTTGTAGGCTTTACGGTTCTGGAGATTTTGTGATGGTACGTGAGTGGTATTTCACTTTTATATATATAGATTTAATTTAATATGACTGTCCAATTCACACACAGCGACTTGGAGCAGTGTACAGCGACTTGGAGCAGTGTACAGCACTAAAAGGCCACAATTTAAACCCCCCAAAGAAGTCTTTAAAAACTAAATTAAAATTTAAAAAATCCTCACGTAACTGGATCTCTACAGAAGCCGTATAATGCACCAGAACTGAGAAGCTTCTTGGAATAAACTTATTGAAAGTGCACCAGGAAAATGATATAACAGCAGCTTGAAGAGAATCACAGCAGAAGACAAAATGCCTGGATTTGTAGAATAGAAGTTTCCTTGGAATTTAATAATACAGGTGTCAATCTTTGAACTGTGTTCAAACTGCTTTTGTTTTCACTGCTTCAGTTTGCCAACAGACCGGGGAAAGGGAGGGAGAGATTACAATATGTATTCTAGTCCAGACAATAACAAGAAATTGTCTCGTGAGAACCACGGACATTTCAGCCAGTGTTCACCAGATCTTCCCACAAAACACCTGGACATCTAATTGGACAATGTGACCTATACAAATGGGGGAAGGGACGGAGAGAAGATTCTATACTTTCATTATACTGAGTTGCCTAGGAATTCCCCAGAGCTGGTTTTGCTTCATTCTTTGCCAAAATGATGTACTCAGTAAAGTTTTGCTTTAAGAGATTGGATCGACTCAACAGTGCCGGCTTGTTTGAGTTCATCAGGTAGCTCTTGACAACAGGTAGCTCTTGACTTATAAATGTTTGTGTCATGCCCCTGTTGGAATCTGACTCTGAGGGAGAGGCCAAGCAGCTGACAGGGAGTGGGAGTGTGGCTCCAGAGGTGATGGAGGAGGCTGGGGAAGGGTAGAGGCCAGCTGAGCAGTCAGAGGAGGATCCAGGCCCATCCCCTATCCATCCTAGGGCATGCAGGGAGGACAGAATCAGGGAAAAGCGAGGTCTACTCAAGAGGACATTACCACGATCCTCTTCGTGGCTTGCAGGTGGGAGCTATGCATATAAGTTTGCAACCGCGCAGTTAGAATTTGCAGGAGTCAATTTAGTGTTCACCTTGAAAGAGGTTTATCTTTGCTGGCATTCTTCTCATGGACTCTCCTTGGTTATTTTCCTGGAGTTTATGATTAGTTATCTTGGCTTGCTTCGGAACTCTCATCAATGCAGTTTGTTTTGTGTCAAGTTCGCNCTTGCTTCGGAACTCTCATCAATGCAGTTTGTTTTGTGTCAAGTTCGCAAAAGAACGCTCAGAGTCGGTGACTTCATTCAAGCTCTTTATTAACTATTTTCCAACAAGCC
>BHEV01075666.1:0-12573 GCA_004319985.1 Emydocephalus ijimae
GGCAACAGCACAACCTTTTAATGTTTCATCTATGAATTCTGTTTCTTCACAGATAAAAGGCTGCTTCCAACTAATTAGCTCCAACAAGACAGAGCCTTGCCAAGTTTTTGCAAGGCTGCCAAAAAACAACAGATAAGAAATAGTTTACAACACAAGAGCCTTCAAACACCAACTGTAATGTCCATGAGGCTGAGTTTCAAAACGATAATGTCCGTGAGGCTGAGTTTCTTTGCTTCCTACAAAGAACGTTTGCTGCACAGCTGCCTTTTATCTTCTTCAAGAAGGGGCCATTACCTTGCAACCTTGCTCCCAAGACGCCCGTGCTGCTGTAGCTGCTCTTTCCTGTAAGCAATCCTGAGCACACGTGTACTTGGCACAGGCTCCTCGGGAACCTCCTCATCACTGCTGCCAGCCCCCACAATCTCTGAAGGCAGCAGTCTATTCCCTAATGGTCCTGGCCCCTCATCTGAGTCCTTGGTTTCCTCAACTGTCCGCACCTGCTACCAGCTAACCACAGCACATCGACTTTGCTTGTTGGAAGCCATCTGGGAAGGTTACAAATGATAGTCACATGACCCTGGGCCAATACAACTGTCATAAATATATGCCAGTTGCCACATGCCTGAATTTGGATCACGTGACCATGGCTATGCCACGGTGGTAAGTGTGAAAAATGTCACTATTTTCAGGGTTGTTGTAACTTCAAATGATCACTAAATGAATGGTAGTAAATCAAACGCTACTTGTCTTCTGTTGTGCACATAAGACTGACTTGTAGCAATCAGGTATGAGGAAGAAATCCTTTCATTTCATACAATGTTCCCACACAAAAGTCCCTCAGTGGTTACTATAGGGAAGGCCCAAAGAGAGTGGCTCAAAAAAATAAAAATAAAGGTAGCATCACATCCACAACTATTATACAACCATTATACATAGTAGTGGGATTCAAATTTTTTTACTACCGGTTCTGGGGCATGGCTTGGTGGGCGTGGCAGGGGAAGGATACTGTAAAATCCCCATTCTCTCCCCACCCCACTAACCTACTTTCTAGCTCCCTTCTCCTGTGCAGGGCGACAAAAGAAGACCCAGGCAATCAGCTGGGACTTGGGAGGCAGAGAATAGATGGGGATGGGGCCAGTCAGAGGTGGTGTTCTGAGCTATTCAAAATTTCCACTACGGGTTCTCCAAACTACTCAAAATTTCCGCTACCGGTTCTCCAGAACTGGTCAGAATCTGCTGAATACAACCTCTATTATACGGTTATGTCCACACTCCTTCCCTAAAGATGTCCCTGTGCATCCTGCTTCTTCATTTTTCTAATACTTTCCCTTTTTTATTATATTGTTAAGATCCCATTGTTCAGCTTAATCCAAGTAGTCAAGGTAGTTATCCATTTAAAATTATGTACAAACAAAACTCAATGCAAATTAATCACCTGGAGAAAGACATGTTTCTTGAATGCCCACAGGTTCTCAACATCGCAGAAAGGCCAGATAAAGAGCGTCTGAGTAAAAATAAAACATTTTTAGGGGGCTTCTGTGTCAATTCCATTATTAGTTCGGAATAGAAAAAATTATCCCTTTGTTTGTGTCTAAGCCATTTAAGATTTCAAAAGTGAATGGCAACATTTTTATTTGTTTCTAGAATGCAACTAATGGCCTTTCATTGCAGGAATCATATGCTCTCTTAACCTTGTAATGTTTAGCAGTTCAGCATTTGCACTTTCAAGCTAATTACAATATTATAATAAAAGGTAAAGGTAAAGATTGCCCTTGTCCAATCATGTCCAACTCTATACAACTTTAGAGAGTTGTCTAGAGTCTAGACAACTCTAGAGAGTAATGGTCATCTCCATTTCTTAGCCGATGGAGCCAGCGTCTGAAGACACTTCCATAATCCTGTGGCTGGCATGACTATATGTCAAGGTGCACAGAATGCTATTATGTTCCCACCGAAGTGGTACCTATTTATCTATTTGCATTTGCATGCTTTCAAATTACTAGGTGGGTAGGAGCAGGATCAAGTAACCTGAATTCATCCCATTGCATGATATCCAGGTCTTGAATCCAGGCTCTCAGCTTTCTAGCTGACAAGCTCAGTATCTTTAACCACTGTGTCGTCGTGCTCCCTATTATAATATAATTTAAATCTAATTACAAAATTATAATGTAATATTCTATTTTTTCAAGGGTAGCCCCAGATAGAATATGTTGCTATAATCATTGGATGTAACCAAGGTGTGAATAACTATGGAAAAATCCAATCATGTCAGGAATGGCCATTGTTAGTGGACTAGTTATAAATGTGCAAATGTGCACTTATTTCAGACATCACCAATGAATCTAGTTATGGTGGAAGATTTACGAGCCCTCTCACACTATGAAACCAGTTTTCAAGGGGAATACAGACTCATTTAATCTCACTGAATCTTCATTTGCTCTTCTCCATCCTATCTATCTATCTATCTATCTATCTATCTATCTATCTATCTATCTATCTATCTATCTGTCATTTATCTATCTCTGTGTAATTTTAGCTTGCTCTTCCTCATCCAGTCCCTTACCATACTTAAACAACATTCAAGGATATTTATTAGGTAATAAGGAACAGTAACATGTTTCATTGGTATATTGGTGGCACTCCAAATCTCTTAAAGATCTCTCTCCATAGGTACTGAAGTTCCAATCCTGCAAGATAGTCCAGAAAGATACCATGGTCAGTGTTGTCGCTGTGGTCACCTTTTGGAGCAGGAACACATTGTAAAAGTTAAGCAATCCCAGAAATGCCTGCAGTTCGGTTTTATTCCTGGGTGTGGGGGCCTCCTTAATGGTTCTGATTTTGGTTTCGGTCGGGTGGATGCCGTGTGTCTAGGAGGTATCCTAGGAACTCGACCCGCTCTGTGTAGAGCTGGCATTTCTCCCTCTTCACTTTTAGCCTGGCTTCCTTGAATTTCGTTAGTACCTCCCTTAGACGACCCTCCAGTTCTGTCTGGTTGGCTGCCGACACCAGCATGTCATCGAAGTAGGGTGCCACCCCCTTAATCCCTTGCAACAGTCTCTCCATGAGGCTCTGGAAAATTCCTGGCGCCACGCTGACTCCAAACTGGAGTCAGTTACAGCGGAAAGCTCCCCGGTGGGTGACTATGGTTTGCGCCTCTGCGGTTTCTGCGTCGACCGGCAGCTGTTGGTAGGCTTGCGCCAGGTCGAGTTTCGCAAAAACCTCCCCCCCCCCAGTGAGTGTAGGTGGTGCTGCACTACTGGGACAGGGTAGGCGCTTTGTTGTAAGGCGCAATTTAGGGTGGCCTTATAGTCCCCGCAGATTCTCACCGACCCATCAGGCTTGACTGGGGTGACTATTGGGGTCTCCCACCGGGCATGATCGATTGGTTGTAGGACCTCTTGTTTGATGAGCTTGTCAATTTGCTCATCTATTTTTGGCCGGAGTGCGAAAGGTACCCGCCTTGGTTTTAGGCGTGCCGGGGGGATGCTGCGATCTAGGCTGAATGATATGGGGGGCCCTTGGTACTTGCCTAGGGTGCTGTCGAACACTTCCTGGAAGTCCTGCGCCAGCTGCCATTCCCAGTCTGCCTCTGCAATGTGGTTGATGCCCGTGACCTCAATGCTGAGTGATGCGAACCATTGAAGTCCCAAAAGGCTGGGTCGGTCTCGGTCCACGATCGTTAGGGGGAGCTTTGCTGTGCGGCCCTTGAATGTTACCTTGAACCATCCGGTTCCAACTACCAGGATGCAGTTTCCCTGGTAGTCCTTGATTATTAATTTCTGGTTGTCCAGCCCCTTCTTGTGGATGGTAGGCACCAAGCGTTTGATTTCTTGCCAGGCGATCATGGAGAGGTAGGACCCGGAGTCCACCTCCATCCTGCAAGGCTCGCCTTCGATGCCTACCTCCATGTAAACTTTGCGGGCGTCGGTGGTTGATGCGTGGCCGATGATGACTATCTGGTGGGTTTCCTCTTTCTGTCGGGCTTCTCCACCTCGTTGGTTCCATCCGGCCCTGTCCCATCGGCTTTCGGTTATGCGATCCCTGGCCCTGGGGGGGGTGTCGTCACGCCTCCAGCCGCTGTGGTCCCGCCGTCTGGGGCTGTAGGCCTTCCTTAAATGGCAGACTCGGGTGATGTGACCCTTTTTGTCGCAGTGCCGGCAGACCGCATCGAAGAACCAGCACTCTGCTCGGGGATGGTCACCCCCACACCTGGCACATGCGGTCCCTGACTTATGATTCCGCCGATCGCGCCGGTAGCGCCCCGTCTGGAGTCGGTGAATTTCCTCCTCCTTGTCAGTGGTGTCTGGGGCAGATTGGTAGTCGCCATGATGGGTGGTGGTCTCGCAGCGGCTTGCTTCCGGGTGGGCCTCGGTCACCCATTCTGGGTCGGCGGTCGCAGTGCATTCTCCGGCGTCTGGTCTCCGCATGTGGTTCGCCAATTTCCGGGTTGCCTCGGCTGCGGTGGCTTCAGCGATGGTGTCGGTGAGGGCGATGTCGCCTTTGGCCATCAGCCGACTCTGTAGGATTGGGTCTCGGAGTCCGAGCATGACGCAGTCCTCGTCCATGTTGGAGAACCTGCACATGCCCCCTAGATTCCGCAGCTCCACCACATAATCGCTGATGCTTTCGCCTGGTCTCTGGTCCCTCCGGTAGGAATTGTGCCACTTGATGAGGGTGGGCACAGTGGGGGTGTAGTGGTTCTGGAGCAATGGCTCGAGATTGGCCCAGTCCATCTCCTTGACGTCTGTGTGTTTCGCTAGGGCTTTTGCCATCTTGAACACTGCGGGCCCGCAGTGTGTCAGGAAGACGGCTCGTTTTTTTGGCCCGGTGGCATCCTTCATGTTGCTACATTCGGGGAACATGAGGAATCTGTCCGTGTAGGATTCCCAGTCCTCGCTAGCGGGATTAAAGGGCGCGGGCGGAGTGATGCTGACCATCTCGTCGGTCTTGCTTCCTTCGGTCACGTGCTCGATGGGGGTTAGCCTCGGGATCCCACCCTCGTCGCCAGTGTTGTGTCCGTTGCGGTAAGGAGACCCGGAATCAGTGACTTGGTTTAGCTCTTTTATTGGTCCCCGGAACCGGTCTGGCTCCGAAGGGAAAAACAGCGGATTTTTATTCTCAAGCCGCAGCGGCCGCGGCCAATGGCACCGCTTTGAATCTCCGACGATTTGTTTCCACCAATCGCAGGAGATTTGTTGCGGGCCAATCAGCGCGGCTTGCTAGACCAGTCGGATCACCCCGTGCTTTGGCCAATCAAAACGCGGGGTTTCAAGAATGTAAATGAACATACAGAACAGTCAGTAGTATGATAAGCTACTAAGATGGTCCAGGACAATTATTGGGGCTATATGCCTCTCATTTAATTTCTGCTATAAAATTAAAATTTACTTTATGCTTCTGTTCTGTATCATAAGACAATGTCTTATGATAGCTGGAACATGGGTAACAGTTACAATCTTCTTAAAAGCAACTTTATTATTTACTTTTAGTACTTAAAAGCAACTTTATTATTTACTTTTAGTACATGGATTTGCCATCCCCAACAACAAGTACGTACTTAGTCTGGGCATACAGTATGGCTAAAATTGAAAGCACATAGTTGTTTTTTTTTCCTTTGAATAAAATTCAGGGACCTAGAAGAATGGAAGTAAGCCATTCTTTAACAGCCTCACCATGTCAATTAGATTATATAGAATACATGAATTAAAGGATGGCAGAATGCATTAAAGGTTAGCTACATGAACAGCTTTTGTGCATGTTTTTGGAGGATTAAGTTACGGTTCCCTTCCATATTAGTTTATGGTTTTTGACTTTGTGAAAGTTCCAACATTAGGATCTATTTCTGATTGAAAAAACATTTCATCGTGAACAAAAGCCCTGATTTTGATTGTTCTGGCTCATGAAGGAAAAGAAAGGAAGACTCAGGTACAGTAAACAGTAACTTTTTGGCTACATTCATATAACCACATGTACTGTGCAAAAATTGTTTAAACCTCTGGAGAGAAGTGATATACAACATTTGTGTGCATGGATATTATCATATCTCAAACAAAGCTGCTGTGGTTATAGAACTTGGACCGGGGATTGTGGAAAAACTGGATTTGGGGGAATAGGTCATAATAGGGTAATCTCTGGAACGCAAGAGCTATTTAGGAAATTCTGGGATTAGTTTAGAAGAAGTGAAAGGCATTGTTATAGACAGTTAAATTTTGACAAGTGAATCCTCCACTAGGGACACAGCAAAAGATATGTTCAGGAAGTATGCCAGATCTCTGCTTTATGTGTCCTCTTTTATCCAAACATCTTGTGTTCACAAATGCTTGCTGTGTTAATAACACTTCCTTTTCCAGAAGGAGTTCCCCTATCATTTTTATAGTGTGTGAGCCAATGAATTATTATTATTCATATGGTTCTCTCTTATATCATTAAGATTCCATGAATTTATGTCAGGGAGGGGGAAGAGGAAACCATGTGAGACATTGAATTGTATCATGTCCCCAGATCCTCGAATCAAAATAAATAAAAATGCACACAACTTGCATTCTCTCTGTACCTGCTCTGAACCAAAGAGAACAGAGCTGTTATATCTGATAGCTTGCTTGTTCAGAACCAACATTTTGTGAGATCTGCTTATCATCTGAGTTATTTTAAAATGCAAATCACCGAGAGCTGTGTTTTGCTTAGATTCGGCAAGCTCACATAACTCATTTCACAGTTTTCTTGACTCAGAAGCAAAATATTCCCAGGAAATATCACCAGGCTGGTTCTTTCCCAGATGAATTTAAATGTAGTCAGGACATCCACGATATGAACTCTTTAAACTCTTTACATGTTTTTAGAAGGCCCTGGGTCTAATTTCTGGATAGAACAAGAAAACTTCCTTCAGGAACTTTGGTGAAACATAGTGTCAGCCACACTGGGCAAGGCTTAACACAGTAAGGTAACTTTATATGTTTCTATATATATGATGAGAATTTTCAGAAATCAGTATATGCTATATATTATTATATATGTACACATAGATAGACAATACTGTGCAGAAGTCACAGGCCACCATCTGCTTTGTTGTTTTAGCAAAGTTTTAATGACCATCCATAACTATTTTTTGGTGTTGAATACTACATTTTGTTTGTTGATTTCCCTTTGAGAGTTGCCCTGCTGATGCAAAAGCATGATTTTATGTCTCAAATTCGGTGATCTTTGACATTTTGACTGGAATTATGTGATTGAAAATTGGTCTTTTTAGCAAACTTCCAATGAATATACAATGTATATTGTCTTCAATGTAATGCTCAAGCGTGTCTTGCACTAACCTTGCACACCAGTCATTTTGGCATGAAACAGTAGGATACACAGAGATGTTAGCAATGACAGTGCTTAGGGTTCCATTCTACTTAGATTTACAGGAGCCAAGTGTTTGCTGTTGCTCAAATATAAGGGGACATCATACTGAAATACTTCCTATTTTAGCCTATGGAACTGTCTTTTTTGCATTTTTCTGTTTTTTCAATTCTGTCTACAAATATTGTGCACTTTTTAGTTGTATTATAATAAGGAGATTGGGACGTAATCATGTATGGTCAACATACCATTGCTATCTAAATGATGGTCTAAGACTTTTGCACAGTACTGTATATATACAATGCATTCAGAAAATATTTAGATCTCCTTCACTTTTGTGGAATTTTGTTATGCTGCAGCCTGATTCTGCAGTTGTTGAAATTCATTTTTTCTCCCTCATTCATCTACATTTGGTACCCCACAATGACAAAGTGGAAACAGAATTTTAGAAATGTCTGTAAATTTATTAAAAAGGAACAACTGAGATACCATATTGGTATGTATTCAGACCCTTTGTAACAACACTTGAACTTTAGCACCGGTGCTTGCCATTTCTCTTGATCGTTGTTGACATGTTTCTACATCTTGGTTATGAGTTCACTTGTGATAAATTACATCGATTGGACATGATTTGGAAAGGCACACACCTCTCCATGGAAGGCCTCACAGCTGACAATGCATACTGTAGCAGAGCAAAAGCCATGAGGTCAAAGGAGCTGCCTGCAGAGCTCAGAGACATAGTGGCCTCCATAAATGGAAGAAGTTTGGCATAACCAGGATTCTTCCAAGAGCTGGTTGCCCAGTCAAACTGAGAAATTGGGGGAGATGAGCCTTAGTAAGAGAGGTAACTAAAAACCCGATGGTCACTCTGACTGAGCCCCAGAGATCTTGTGGAGATTGGACAGACTTCCAGAAGGACAACCATCACTGCAGCCCTCTACTGATCTGGGCTTTATGGCAGAGTGACTAGATGGAATCCTCTCCACAGTGCAAAACACATGAAACCCCACTTGAAATTTTCAAAAAAGAACCTGAAGGATTCTCAGACGATGAAGAACAAGATTCTCTGGTCTGATGAAGCCAATATTGAACTGTTCACCCTCAATTCTAAACATTATGGAGGAAACCAGGCACTGCTCATTACTTGCTTAATACCATCCCAACAGTGAAGCACGGTGGTGGCAGCATCACGCTGAGAGGGTGTTTTTCAGCAGCAGGGATTGGGAGACTAGTCAGGATTGAGTGAAAGCTGACTGGAGTAAAATACAGAGATATCCTCAATGAAAACCCTTCCCATAGCACTCAGGATGGAGCCGAAGGTTCATTTTTCCAGCATGACAATGATACTAAGCACAGAGCCATGACAACAAAGGAGTAGCTTAGGGACAACTCTGAGAATGTCCTAGAATGGCCCAGCCAGAACTCTGACTTGAACCCTATTGAATATCTTTGGGGGGCCTGAAAATGGTTGTCTAGCAATGATTGCCATCCAACCCGACCCAGCTTGAGAGGATTTTCAAGGAAGAATGGCAGAAAATCCCCTAATCCAAATGTTCAAAGCTTGTTGTGTGACACCAAAAAAGACTTAAGGCTGTAATTGCTGCCAAAGGTGCTTCAACAAAGTACTGAGTGAAAGGTCTAGATACTTATGCCAATAAATTTACAGACATTTCTAAAGTTCTGTTTTCACTTTTGTCATTAGTACTGAGTGTAGATTACTGAGCAGAACATGAATTTCAACAACTGTAGAATCAGGCTGCAGCATAACAAAATTGACAAAAATGAAGGTGATCTAAATACTTTCTGAATGCACTGGATATAGCGCTATTCCCATCATAACATATTCAGACATCTGATCTTGCTCTTTTGCGAATTCCTGTGTTAGTTGGTTTCTAGGCTCGGAGGCGTATTGACTTCATCCTGTCCGCTTTCCAGTCCTGTGTGGGGTTTAATCACAGTTCCTGGGTGTAATTATTAAACTAGTCAGGCTTAGGAATGGTATTTTGATATTCAGCAGAATCAATTTTTGGGCGTCCAGGATTTAGCATTTCATTCAGTGGAAAAACAATTTAGAGTAATATCTTTTCAAACCACTCACATTTTGTCCACCTGTTTTTATATGTTCCTATTTACATAGAACAATGAGTGTGGATCTCGGTAGAAATAGCCTATTTCAGTGGTGACTAACCTTTTTGGGCCAAAAATTGTGCATGCATTAGTACATGCACGCTTGCATGCCAGCACCCAAAATGCAATGCTCCCCCCACATGCGCACGCAATCCCCCCGCCACCTTCTTACCTGCACTGCGCCTCACAGCTGATCTTTCTGCTGGTTTGAGGCCTTTTTTAGCCTCCCAGAGGCTTGGGAATAATGTGCCTGTTTCATCACTTCCAGTATTACAGGAAATGACAAAATGGGCCTATTCATCCTGAAAAGCCTCACAGCTGATGTTTCTACTAGTTTCAGGCCTTTTTTGGCCTCCCAGAGGCTTGGGAAAAATGTGCCTGTTTCATCACTTCCAGTATTACAGGAAATGACAAAATGGGCCTATTCATCCTGAAAAGCCTTGCAGAGGCTTTTTCCAAGCCTCTGGGAGGTCAAAAAAGGCCTGAAACTAGTAGAAACATCAGCTGTGAGGCACGCACATTGTTATGGACGAAGCCAACGCAGCGATACAACCCTCAACAGCTTCGTATTACAGCAGGCTTGTAATCCTGCACTTCTCATTGGTCCGTAGATAGCGAGTTGTGATTGGTCGTTTTTGGCCAGTCTGATTGGCTGTTAACGGGACCCCCTGATTGGACGCTTGTGAAAGCGATAAACTCAGTTCATTGGTTGTTTTGACGGCAGCCAGCTCCATAAAAGAGCTGCTACTGCCCAGGTATTTTGCTCTGTTCTTTCCTGTTAAATAAAGAGTTGAAGTCACTGTTTGATGTCTCCTCTCCGTTCCTTGCGCCCATGCCCAGGACTTAACACACATGTTCAGTGAGCTAAGTTTGCCTGCGGCTCATGTGCTGGCCCAAATGTCTCTTCGTGCCACTTGTGGCACGTGTGCCATAGGTTCACCATCATGGGCCTATTTGAGCAAGCCATCATATGGTGGAAAGGAAGAAACCCTTCTGTAGAGTTCAATCCTGAAATTGTATATATGTTCATATTTGGTAGAAAATCCAATTGTTATTATTTTTACATATCATTTGGAAGCTCATAGAAAGTCCTTTTTGTCATTACATAAATTCATAATTCAGGGTGTTTCATTCAAACAAGCAGCATTGCTGCAGGTTATTTAAAAATATTTTCAGAAAGTGAGTAACAACTGGTTAATATTTAACTCAGGAAAACTAGACTGCTTGGCAATGGTAGCTGATCCTCAGTGGAATTTTAATTAATATTTTAGAGGGTTTGTTCCCCTTATTTCACACCAGTTAACACTGTCACTTCTTTTAAAAGATGATTGGTGTCTCTTTGATCAAAACTTTCAATGTCCACTTTGTGGCCAATGCCAATTTTAGATCAGCCAGTTTTGGAAAGTTAAATGAATTAGCATAGAACAGTGGTGGTGAACCTTTTCAGCACCAAGTGCCAAAATGGGAGAGTGTGCATGCACAGACTCACCAGACGCTGGAACAGCAGCTGCCTGGCATGGTGTACGGGAGAACCGGAAACCAGAAGCTCAGCTTCCCAGTGCACACATGCGCACGAGCCATCTGGTCTTCGGGTTTCTAACACGCATTTGCATGCGAAGTCCAGCTGGCCATCACGCACATGCACTCCGGGGAGCTGCTTTTCTGGTTTCTGGAGCTCACATACATGTGAAAACCAGCTGGCCAGCATGCATGTGCATGCCAGAAGCCGAAACAGCAATGGGCAATGGCTGGCGTGCCCAGAGAGATGGCTCAGTGTGCCACTTCCGGCATGTGTGCCGTAGGTTCACCATAACGGGAATAGAATATTGTTAAGGGAACAAATGTTTTGCTACCTGTTGAAATTAGAGAGGTAATTAAAATCTTATTTTATTTAGCTTTTAAATGACTAAGAACATACCTGTTATTATGATAATGAAAATTAAATAAGTAAATAAAATGTAAAAAGAATAAATTAAGATAATAAATTAATTAATTAAAAGAAAAACATGAACTCAAACGGGAGACTCAATGGACCACTAGATCTTTTTTGGCTGTCAGTTTCCCATGTTTATATAAGAAGCTCATTTTATTTATCTATAACTTCATACCTAGAGATTTGAACTCTTGTTTTTTTTAGTATCTGTGATAGCCAAGAAGACCACCAATGCAGTTCTTTAAATACAAACAGAGATGTGGTTTCTGTGATACTCAGCCTGTTTCTGTGCTGGGCAAAACTTGCAAATTATTTGAATAGTTGGTTTATTTGAAACATTTTATTTATTAAAAAAATATGATGCCTGCTGGACAATTTCTTATTTATTCAGAAAATACATCATGTTTCTTTCAGGATTATTATTTGTTTTAGATGATCATGGTTATGTACTCTGAAAAGTCATGTTATAGGAAGCTTAACTCAGTTTAAAAATTAGTTTAATCTAATCTAATCCTCAATCTAATATTTTTTGGGAGCACACTGTATTGGATGAGGACTGGAAGTTTAAGTCACACATCTTAAAATTGTTGAGGTTTAGACCCTTCTGTTCATTTTCTGTCATAGTAATTAGATAATCATTTCAGAAAGCTTTACTATTCATTATCAAAAGGGGAGAATACCAAAAACTGCTCCTATTTTAATGCTTGGTGTGAGAATGCTCTTCCTTAGGATAAGTTTGACAAAATTATTGTAGGCTCTATACATCAAAATTTAATTAAAATTTGTTTATTTGCTGCTCCCCCAAATTGTGAAAAGTGATGTCACTTTGACATTTTGTTGCCAAATGTTAGCTGTAGGATTGTCCAGCTGTATGTTGCCGCAGCCTGATTTGACAGGGTAAACCAGAGTGTGGGGAAATTATTGAAGACTGAAGGTTGAAAATACTGCACTTCAAACTAAGCAACAATATTGTTTTATACTACAGGTAATCCTGGACTTATGACCACAATTGAGTCCAACATTTCTGCTAAGCAAGATAGTTATTAAGTAATTTTTGCCCCATTTTACGATCTTTCTAGCTACCATTATTAAGTGTGTCATGTTCGCAAAAGAACGCTCAGAGTCGGTGACTTCATTCAAGCTCTTTATTAACTATTTTCAACAAGCCCGCG
>BHEV01075671.1:0-13616 GCA_004319985.1 Emydocephalus ijimae
TGAGCTAAGTCTAATTTAGCGAAGACTTTTCCGCCCCCAAGGGAATGCAGGAGGTGCTGCACCACCGGCACCGGATAAGCACTTTGCTGTAGGGTGTGGTTCAGGGTGGCCTGGTAGTCCCCACAAATTCGAATGGACCCATCCGGCTTTATTGGCATTACGATTGGGGTCTCCCAAGGAGAATGATCGGTAGGTTCTAACACCCCCTGAGCTATTAGTTTATTGAGCTGTTCATCGATTTTCAGCTTTAAAGCAAACGGAACGTGACGGGGCTTAAGGCAGATGGGAGCTATCTCTGGGTCAAGGCTGAACGATATTGGGGTCCCCTTGTACTCGCCTAATTGTTCGGCGAAGACGTCTCGGAATTCGTGGATGAGGTCCTCCTCCCAGTCGCTTCCGCTGACCCGGTTTATGCCAGCCACTTCAATGCCAAGTGGCGCGAACCATTGGAGGCTGAGCAGGCTAGGCCGATCTTTGTCGATCAAGGTTAGTGGTAAGTACACTGTGCGCTTTTTGAAGGATACCCTGACTCGAATGGATCCAACGACAGGGATTCTATTTCCTTGATAGTCCTTGAGAATAAGTCTTTGATAACGAAGGTCCTGGCGCTGGATAGTGGGGATGTGTTGCTTGAGGGTCTTCCAGGACACTATCGAGAGAGACGATCCCAAGTCGACTTCCATTTGGCAGGGCCTGTTCTCGATGACCACAGGAATTCGAATTTTCTTGGCGTCTAAGACAGAGGCGTGACCGATAGTGATAGTATGGTGAGCCTCTTCTCGCCTCGTGGTGCCATTTAAAACTCGGTTTCTGTAGGAGTGGTTTACTGGTTCTCGCCTTACAGGACGGTTTCCTGTCGATTGGCGGTAGTTAGCCCCCTTCGAGGCCAGGCCGGTTCCTTGTGAGCTTCGGCACACCCGTCCGATGTGGCCTTTCTTACCGCACTCATGGCAGAGTGCGTCGCGGAATTTGCATTTGGACCTGGGATGGTTGGCCCCACAACCGGTGCAGGGACTTAAGGATTTCGGGTAGTGGCCCCACTCGGACCGCAGTCGATGGACCTCTTCTTCATCGCTGTCTGACGACGAAGAGAGGTCCTCGTGGTGGGCCGTCAGGAGCTGCCCCTCTGAGTTGGGTGGAACGTCGCTTGTCAGTGGTTGTGCTGGAGTGCGGTTTCGGCACAGTTGGGCAGCGGACTTCTTGGTGGCCTCCGCCGCCGCAGCATCTGCGATGGCATCGGCAAGACTAATGTCACCTTTTGCCATCAGCTTGCTTTGCATGCCTGGTGAATCTAATCCCAGGACTCTTCTATCTCTTAAGGCCTCTTCTAGGTCGGCAAACCCACAGAGGCCTCCCAGGTTTTGGAGGTCTGTGACGAAGTCAGCGACGCTTTCTCCTTTTCGCTGGTTCCTTTGGTAGAATTCGTGCCGTCTTACAAGTGTGGGCACAGTCGGTGCGTAATGAGCTCTCAGTATGGGTTCGAGGACATCCCAGTCCATGGCCCTCACTTCAGCTGGTTTGGCTCGTGCTTTAGCCATCGTAAATACGGTTGGTCCACAATGAGTTAGGAATACCGCCCGTTTCTTCCCAGTTGAGGCATCCCTCAAATTGTTAGTTTCTAAAAACATTTGGAAACGATCCATGTAGGACTCCCAGTCCTCTTGCACTGGATCGAACGGAGCGGGTGGTATGATGCCGCTGGACATGGTTCCGGCNTTCAGCTCTGCTGTCTCCACATCCCATCCTCGTCGCCAATGTCAAGTTTGAGGCATGGGCGACAATAAATGGAGACGAACCAGTTAAACGGTGAACTTCAACTCTTTTATTTACATAGTGACTGCTCAGAAAAACAGGGCAGCTACGACCCTCTTATATAGATAACCCAATAACTATTTAACCAATAAGAACTCAGGAGCACTTGCTCCATTGAACCAATACGAAGGCTCTGTTAGTGGCCAATCAGATTCCCCTGAACGGGCCAATCCGATCCTGCCATTAGACAGCCAATCAGAAGTGCAGGGCCAGAACCCTGCACTTAACTCCAAGCTCCAAATAACTTTATTACATTCTATGCATTCACAACAGTGCCTCTGCCAACAAAAATGTGTGGCCCTCCAAAGCTCCATTTTTGCTGGCAGAGGGGTGCAGGAGGCCATCTCAGCCGAAAATGGAGCTCAGGAGCCTGTTTTTGCTGGTAGAGTGCTTGGGCCGCCACCACAGGCACCCCCAACATGAGTGACATTGAGCTGGCCATGCCTACCTTGGCCATGCTCCCTGTGCCCCCAAGGTCAAACACAACTCTAATGCAGCCCTCAGTGAAATCAGGTTTGACACTCGATCTAGACATCTGATGGGACTAGACCATTTGATGGGACTAGGCTTTGAGGACAATAATTCTGGTTCTTGCAATCAGGAGGTAACCAATATATGGTGCAAAGGGGACTATAGGTGACTATCTAGGTGAGTGATCTTTGATGTGCTTCAAGGAGCAGGTTCACAGTATTCCTGAAAACTCAAATGTCATTAGATTTGCAAAAGCTGGCTTTGGCAAGGAATGCCAATGTGCAAGCTGACCCTTGATGAGTAGGCTATACTTAGTAATATTTATTCACATATTTGGTTACCTTGATTCTTGCAATGTGGTGTATTTGGAGCTATCATTGAAAAGCCTAAATAGCCTTGAGTCTGATTACCTGCAGGATTGTCTTTCTAGCTATGAATCTTTCTGGTTAAAAAGGAGAACAAGGGAGGACCATCTGTGGATTTATGTGCTACAAGAGTTTAAGCTGTCTAATAGGTGAGGAACAGTGTTCTCCTATGTGGCTCCCAGGCTGTGAGAAGCTCTCCCCTGGGAAACTGCCCTTGCTTGATGGAGTGTGCATCTGCAGGAGCAGTGGGGGAGGCTATGGCCACACAGAGTTTTCCCAGAAAGAGGCCCAGATTAATAGACTGCACAATCCTGAGCTGGATGGAGCTTGGGGAAGGGGCAGAAGTTAGGGTAACCATAACCTAGAATCTCTCAGGATATATCAGATAAGGTTAGAAAGTTATACCTTTAGTTTGGCAAGATTTTATCCATTAGGTGTAAACTAATAAAGCATTGAGCTTAATTGAATCTCGCTGTCTCAACTCTGAGCTTGGGCCTGACCCTTTGTTTCCTATTCTCCCAATATTTAGCAAGTTAATAAAGCTTCCACAAAGCTTTTAGCTTTTAAATGTTTATGTAATGCTTGGTTTTGTATTGAGAATTTAATTCTATTGATGCTGATTTAGTAGAAAGGACAGAGAGAACAGCCTTGAAGGACAAAGTATTCAAGGCCTGTGAAGAGACAAGTATAAAGGTGATGATCAGATTAAAGGAGCTGAGTTTAGGCCAAGAAAGTAGTGTAAGTATTTTATAAAGCTCCTCCTTATTAAATATGTTGGGGTGGGAGGTAGGAAATGATATATTAGCCTTGCAAGATTCTGTTACTATAGCTTTACTGTGAAAATAGTTCTGACCCACATGACATTGGCGTCCTAGTCCTGATCCACTTTGAGAGGCTGACATTAATTTATATCTTATAAACAAACCAATTTATGCACAGAAAATTTGCAATGTTTGGCAAGGAAGTGGTTATGAATTGCACTATTGTCAATGGGAGGCTGGAAGGAAGCAAAGGGGCTTGTCATCACCTAATTTGGACCACAGTGTTTATTTTCTTCTTTGTGGCTATGCAATTTTCATGTTGTTTCTAGAATTTTCTGGGTAATTTTTCTCCTATTAAAGCAATGATATTATATTTAGGAATTCAAAGATGATGGAATTGGTTTTGTGGAGTCATAGTGGGAATTGTAGCTATATCTCCCCCAGGGCACAATATGTAATAGTTTTAATATGCTAACTCCAAGTCACAAAGAGTGAGAACATTTCCAAATAAAATAACTCTTGATCCAATACATTTTTTCTTTCCCAGATGTTCTATCACCTTCTTCAATAAATGTTGCTTAAAAAGAACTATTTTTCCTACATTTTAGCTTTCCCCACACAAAGTCATGTTCTAATCTGCTGTTTTGACCTTTCAGTATTGATACCACGCTTCAATATGTTGTTTTGTATTTTTGTTTTCATGCTTATTATGGGTGAATACTGTTAAGTAAAATATATTGATGACGACGACGATGATGATGATTTGATTGTTACTAGTATTGTAAATTGCCATGTTATTGGATGCCTTTTAGTATAGAAACAAGTTAGATAAATAATACACAAAGATTGTGATATTCAAGTCACAGCAGTAGTTAGACTCTGTGCTGGCTTGCCATCCTTTGCATTATGAACACGTATAAGCATTTGGGCTCTTTGTTATTGTCTGGCTATAAATAGAGTGATCTGTGCCTTGTTCTGAGTGACATTATATGTGACTCTTGTATTGACTAGTGCCTCCTTTGTATGGGTAATGGCAAGGTATCATAAAAGGGCAAGGACAGTCTGTCATTGCCCTTTTATGATACCTTGCATTTGCTGAAGCTGGGATTGCAAAATTAATCTTTATATCTGCCATGGTTTCTATCCTGTGACATTGACTCTGTGTTGCTGTGCTAGCATAATAATGCACCAATAATGCCTCTGGATGAAAGGGCCCCTACCAGAACATTGGACTGCATAAAGTTTTGAAGGTTAAACTTTTGGTTAGCAGTAGCAATAGCACTTAGACTTATATACCGGTTCACAGTGCTTTACAGCCCTTTATAAGCGGTCGACAGAGTCAGCATATTGCTCCCAGAAATCTGGGTTTTCATCTTACTGACTTTGGAAGGATGGAAGGCTGAGTCAGCCTTGAGCTGGTCAGGATCAAACTCCTGGCAGTAAGCATCATTAGATTGCAATACTGCATTCTAACCACTGTTCTACCATAGCTAAACAGAAAAATTGTCAAAAATAAATAGAATTAAAATTCTTAGATTCAATTCTGTTCCAAAATGTCTGGAAAGGTTTTGAAAATTAGGCTAGAAAGATTGGACTGAGAATCACATTGCCTTCTCCTGCCTTATACAGAAATCACCTACACACCCCTTCCCTGGCATTTGATCCAAGGAGATAGAAACCTCAGTGCTATTTGTCTTGACTGTAATTGTAAATTAGAATAGACCCAATGACAAAGTGGCAAGAAAAACCTGTCAATCATTTCCTTGGATCCAGTAGATCAGTTCACATTTGAGATGCCTGTATCATCTGATAAGGTGCTAGTGGTACATGGGAATGGGCTTCTGAAGCCCCTGCTTGGCTGGTGCTGATGGACTTGGCTTGGGAAGTGATTTCAAAATACGTTGCTTGGTTTTTCACAGCCCTTGGCTGTAAAAGTGAGGCCCAAAGGATGTTCCTGGGTCCAGCAGTGCCTCAGCTTCCTGGCAGAGGGGGCTGAAAACTCTCACTTGCCATATGGCTTGTGTGTGGGAGGGGGCTTCAATTTTCTGTCATGGGTGATGAAGTCATTTTCACAGCTTAATGATGCACTAAGGGATTAGGATGGATGGGGATTTGTTTGACAAAAGCAGGCCTCAGATGTGTTGCAAAAAATAATAATGTATTCAAGCCTTTATTAGATTAAAAGCAAGAGCCACGGAATCAGTTAATCTATATTAATCCTTTGAAAAACGGTTTAAAAGAAGCTTTAATCAGAGGAACAAGCACCCAGATGTCTCCATCCCTCCCCAATGGCATGTAGAAAGTGGTTTTCTTCTTCATAAAATGTGTAATGGAGAAAGGGAGGGAGGGAGGGATGGATATATGTATGTATGTATGTATGTATGTATGTATGTATGTATGTATGTATGTATCTTTTCTATTCATCTGCAGGGATTTATCTCTGAGTTGTAGCCACAGCCCCCTAGATAAATAGATTAGATAAATAGAATAGATGATAGATAGAGAGATAGATAGATAGATAGATAGATAGATAGATAGATAATAGATAGATAGATGATAGACAGACAGACAGACAGACAGACAATAGATTGCATACATATAAAATAGGGGGGAGAATGAAATTTAATGGGGTCAGTCCCAAAACGTCCATTTCTAAAACCTTTTGGCTGTCCTTTCTCTTTAATGCATTTAGAAAAATGATGGGTAGTTGTGAGCAGGTTCTAAAATTATTGGGTCAGCATAGGGATCTTAGTTACCAAATCAAGTACTGTAGGGATTTTGTTATCGTGGATTGTATCCTACAGTAAATATTAGCATTCTAACAGAAGGGGGTATATGTAGTTCAGGACTGAACTATGGAATCCTTACTGATCTCTGAGCTTGATTGCAAATTTCTCATAAGCCAACTAGATATAACATCATCAATGTGAATGAATGTGGAGTTTGCTCCCTGATTATAAACACTGGCTTGCCCTGCCAATTTGGGTGGGTGGGTGGGGGTGTTTTCCTCCTTGGTATTTTCTTAATCACACTCATGGCACTGATGATGTTACCTGGTCAGGTAATGAAATGTCTGCAAGCTCATAAAGCTGCAAGGATGTCACAAATACTACTGGATATAATGTTGATATACTCACTCATGGCAGTGTCTATTCCGTCTTAGAATCATGGCTGTGTCAGATTCCAAGTAATGCAAACATTATAAAATAAACTCCAAGGCATTTCGATTCCTCAAAGAACAAATTTATTAGGAACTCAAACTGAATTTATATGAATCCACCACCTAACCGAATTCAGGCTTAACAGGATGCTTCTTCCCTAGTTTTTGGGACCCCCTGATATAGTAGCTGTTCTTTACTATTACAGCATCATGTGAAACTTTATTATGGACTTGTAGCCCATCCAAATCAAGGCATATGCATTCTGACCTCAGTGAAGGAAGGGTATACATTGCTTTAAGGAATATAATTAGGAGTAGTTATAATGAGGTATAATAAATAAATATATTTTTTAAATTTCCATCTGCCAATTACAAAAGGCCACACTACTTGGATGCATACTTATACTCTGCTAATACATTATGATATTGGTTGTTGGAGAGAACACAGTGCTTATAAAGGCCAACATCAGCTGCAGAATTGGCTAGGATTTCACATTTTTGTGAATAATAATATTGCAGAAGCCATTATTCTATAATATAAAAATAGTGATTATGTAGTTATTAATAGTTATAATAGTTATTCTCCTAACATTCTTGTCACAATTGTTTCCAGTTTGATGGAACTTTGAATAAAATAAATGGAACTTGCCTATCACACATGAAGATAAGATTTTGGTACTAAGTACACCTTTTTGGATTTTTTTTTCCTGTTGATCTCAGAGGCTTTATCTTTAAGTAAATGTACATGATATAACACTTAATTTTTCAAAACTTCTCTGTTCAAGGGAGATCTGACATGCCAGAATAAGGAAACAACAATGGACCCTACTTTTTAATTTCCTAAAATCTTTCAGAGCTATTGCTTCCAAGTAAGTTATCTCTACAAGAAGACTTAGTAGGTGACTAGCTCCTGAAGAAGGTTGAGTTGACATAACAGACGGACACTTTTAGCATGGTTTAGACTTTATCTAATAACTTACTTGCACCCACCTTCTGCATTTTGTTTGCACTGTTGAGGTTTTAAGAGTCAGTTTGGTGTAGTAAGGCATCAGGCTAGAAACCAGGAAATAATGGGTTTTAATCCTACCTTACACACAACGCTAACTTGGCTCAGTCACTTTCTTCCAGCCCTAGCAAGGAGCCCTAGCAAATCACTTCTGAAAACAGACCAATAAGACTGCAGAGACTTCTCCAGGCAGCCAACAAGAATCAATACTGAGTCAAAGGTTGCCTTCCCATCCTGAGGTTTCAGTTTCTCACTGTATAGGTCAGTGGTGGCTAACCTTTTTGGGCTCGAGTGCTAGCATCCAGAATGCAATTTGCACGCACCCTGCACATGCACGTGCAATCCCTCCCCCCAACCACCCCCTTACCTGCACTGTGCCTCACAGCTGATTTTTCTGCTGGTTTGAGGCCTTTTTTGGCTTCCCAGAGGCTTGGAAAAAGCCTCTGCAAGGCTTTTCGGGCTGAATAATATGCCCATTTTGTCAGTTCCGGTAATACAGGAAGTGACAAAACGGGTCTATTTGTCCTGAAAAACCTTGCAGAGGCTTTTTCCAAGCCTCTGGGAGGCCAAAAAAGCCTCAAATCAGCAGAAAAATCAGCTGTGAGGCATGCACATGCGCAGTGAGGTAAGTTTGTCTGTGGCTCGCATGCTGACACAAATGTCTCTGCCTGCCACTTGTGGCATGTGTGGCATAGGTTCACCATCACAGGTATAGGTAGTCCTCGACTTACAACAATTCACTTAGTGAGTATTCAAAGTTACAACTACACTGAAAAAAGTGACTGATAACCATTTTTCATACTTACGACCGTTGCAGCATCCCCGTGATCATGTGATCAAAATTCAGACATTTGGTAACTGACTCATATTAATGATGGTTGCAGTGTCCTGGGTCGTGCAAAATCAATGGGGAAGCCAGATTCCTTTAACTTACTAACTTAAAAACTGGAGTAACTGTGGCTAGAAAGGTTGTTAAATAGGGCAAAGCTCACTTAACAAATGTCTACCTTAGCAACAGAAATTTTGGGCTTTATTGTGGTTATAAATGAAGATTTACCTGTATTATTATTATTAATTCTTCTTGATTATTCTTTCATAATAGGAAAAAATATTTTTCTGTTGGAAATTGGAAATTCCACTTAATAGTTAAATTAAAAGTGTTACTTGCTTAGGATAAGTAAATCCTTTAGTTAGCTAGGATAGGGACATATTCTGAAAGTAGAATTTAGTTAAACAATTGCTCCATCTGCTGACCAATAATTTATGCAAGGTTCTTTAAATGTTCCTAAGATGTTGAATTTTTCTGCTGCTTTCTAAATGCTACATATGTTCTTTTTTGGATTCTGTCCCACAACTGCATTGACTGTCGTCATACTGATAAGAAGAAGCCAACACTGAATCTAATGAAGTTGAATTTTGCTTTAACATGAATAAGATTGTCTTGTTGAAATTCTTGTGTGTCATTTTGGGGAAAATGAAAATTTGCAGAATGACTTGTAAGAGGTTGATGCAAAGGTTATAATTTGAAGTGAATCCCCCCCCCTTCTGTGTGAAAATGTTTGTAACAAGAAAAATCTTTGTTCTTTGTTGAAGAAGTCCCCAAACAAAAAAAGCCTAGGAAAGTCAATGAAAAAAGAGAAAGTCAAATACAATTTTAAAATAATTATTAAAATGTATTTTAAACTTTTTCTTCTTCTTGGGAGTTGATCTAAATTTTACATTACCTATTTTCAGCACATGAAGGTCAGTACTGTGGAGTTTTGCTTTATGGCATGATGTTTTATGGGGATTGTATCTCCACACTCTGGAGTTCATTAGAAATTTCCTGGAGAGAAATTTAAGGCACTGGTTTTTGTTTTGTTTTATCATTTTATGGCTTTATTTTTTATTTTATAGTTTTATAGTTCTTGGGTTTTACCACTGTTGTAAACTGCTCAAGGTTGTTTTAAATGGGGAAGGTCATATAAATCTTTAAAATAATTAAATAAATCAAATAAACCAAGTTTTGGACTTTGATCTTAAATAAAATAAAAGTGGGAGTCAAAACACAGTCTAATCTGTTTTTCTAAATCACTGAGTTGAAATCTGAACCAAAGCTTGTGGTTTGGGCAGATTTTTAGGTGAAAAACCTGTGAAATGGAAAAGTGAAAGAAAATGAAATGAAGGGTGTTATTTCCCCAGTAACTGGAACACATAAAATAAAACAAGGATATTTTAAGTATCCTTGACTGAATTTTGATGTTCCCTTTATGATTATACAATTGCTTATTAAAATAAGTGGTGTGTTTGCATATCTGCAGGTCTGTGTATGTTTTAACACTCAGCCCAATTGTGATATTGATAGTTTTATATGCAAAGACAGTTTCTTAAGCTCTTAAGAATATGGATGAATGTATTAAGAATAGAATACTTGGAAACCAGCCACTCATACATGTTGGGGAGAGTTTATTGTCCAGGAAATATGATCTATATATTAAAGTAAACATTGTATTCAGGCCAGACTAGGGACAAAAATGCAGGAAACATTTGAGGAGGAAGTGTTAAACATAGGTATATGCAGTCTGTCACACACTCCTTTGTGTGTTTTTTCCCTTTTCTTTTCTTTTTCTTGAGAGAGAGAGAAGAGAAAGAGAGGGGTGGGTGGGAAGAGAGATTGTTTATATAGAAAGAGGTTTTCTGGGATGTATTAATAATAAGAGAGTAAAACAGAGTTCCATTCAAGTGGATCATCCTCCATAGACCAACTGACCTTTTCCCGCACAGCTGCCTTGAATTATTTGTCTGTCTTTTTCAAACAATATCAATTCTATTTTCAGACCAGACATTTCTCTCTCCTCTCACGTATATGATGCATGGAAGCCATGTGCTGAAGGGTATGCTCTATGCTTAGTGATGTGTCCTTATTTCCTGCCTTAATCTTAATCATTTAAAACAAACCCCCATTTTAGTCTCAAAGTGGCAATATCTGTTCTGGTGGCCAGCATCCTCTGATTAGTGTTCCCTACTGAAGGCAAAACATTTCCCTTCTTTTATTCATTTATTACAGCAGCTGAGCAAAATAGATGAATCTTTCAAAGTTATGTAGCAACTTTTTACTTTCTCCACTGGAAAACAGATTTGAAATAAATGGCTTCCTGTTCCAAATCAACATGCCCACAACTTTTTTTCCTAATCACTTTTGAAAGGTATTTTCACATTCAGATTTTCACTGCCTAATAAGATTAGATGATGGCATCCACATACAAAGTCAGCATTAGAGATCAAGCACCAATAGACAAAACTTTTCTGTTGGATTATATATGTATACATACAATGTATCTTAATTTGATATGTTCAACTATAAATCTCAAATGAACAATTATATGATGAGTGATTAAACACATGCTCCCAAAATATTATTATGAATTATCATCCTTTCTATAACTGATGATTTTAAAATACTTCAGGATATTTAATCAAGGTAATGGTTAGTAGTTTAGTAATTGAACATGATCAGAAACGTCCAAATGCCATCTTATTTGGTCTTGAAGACATCAACGAATCAGATGACATCACCAAAGTTAGTAATATCATAAGCAACTCAAATACAACAAACATCTCTCCTGAAGATATCATTAAAGTAACCAGAGATGGCCCTAAGTCCAAATACAATGATGGCTCAGTGGCCCCAAAATTTTGTAGAGTTGTTTACAAAAATGAGTCCAGCAAACGCATGTTCATTCATACAATAAATACCATTGCAAAAACCAATCCCAACCACAAAAAACTTTGCTCAAGACCAGACTTATCCATACTGCAAAGAATCTACTCCTGTGAACTCCGCAAGGAACTCAAAAGATGTCTAGACAATGGAGAGAAGGATCTCTACATTGCCTATTGAACTGATTGTATCAAAACTAAGTCACACAACCCACAACTACACATCCAACCCTACCTCTTCCAACCCACCATCGGTCAAAACTAGGCACGCATGTCCCTATCTACTTCAATTCCAACTACTCAATGCAAGAAGCCTTGTGAATAAAATACCTGAATTTCTCCTCTTACTAAATATGGCTAAATTCGACATCATATCTGTCTGTGAAACATGGCTCAATGCATCTGTCACTGACTCCATTACCACAATAAGAGATGATCATGTTTACCAATCAGATCATGAAATTCGTAGAGGACGCGGTGTTGTTATCTTCTATAAAAAGTCCTTACATCTAAAAAACATCCAAGTTACCCAGGAGCTTGCTCTTCCTGAGACCATGATCTGTGAACTATCTTTAATATCACATTTCGATTCTTACTATGTTACAGAACACCTGATTATAACATTGAACATGTAAACAAGCTAAATTCACTACTAACATGGACAACATCCTGCCCACACACTTTTATTTTTCTTGGTGACTTCAAACTACCTCACATTAACTGGACCCTAAATGAATGTAAAACTGAATCCATACATGCAACCTTCTATTATGCTGTAACAAACCTGGGACTGGAACAACTAGTAACCAACAATACTAGACTTAACAACTGCCTTGAACTCATCTTCTGCAATAGTTTGAATTCAATTTATGGAATACAAATTAAAGAACCCTTTTCCAACAGTGACCACAACATGATTGACTTTTCTCTCAACATACATCCACACAAAAATCAACACAATGATGTGATCCCCAATTATAACTTCAAAAAAAGGCAACTATGATCTTATAGACAACAGCCTCTCATCCCTTGCTTGTCAATTTCTATTCACTGGATGCAGTACTGTTGAAGACTATTACAACATATTTTTACTTGAAGTCAAAAGAGTCATCAAACTATATGTACCAAAAACAACTCCAAAAACCAGAAAAAACAGATTACCCATAACAATAAGGAAGCTTCAATCCAAAAGGAGATCACTTTGGTGGAAAAACAAATCTGGTCATGTTGCCAACTTCAAAAGCTGATACAAAAATTTATGCCACCAGATAAAGACTGAATGCACCAATTATCACATTAAACAAGAGGAAAAACTTCTACGCACCAATTCCACCTGCACTTTCTACAATTTTATAAATGACAAACTAAAAGACTCATGGTCCATCCACCCCTGAAAGGATGACACTATTAAACCCAACATCTTTAACACATTCTTTGGCTCAGTATTTGTAAGCAGCAATGGATCATGCCCAGTATTTCCTAGTTGAACCATAGACAACTACAATGATCTAATACATATCGATTTTACAGTAGACAATGTTGAAAAAGCACAACGCAATCTAAAACCATCCCTATCTATTGGACTGGATGGAATATGTGCCTACTTCCTAAAAAAGCTATTTACTGCCATAGCAGAACCTCTAAGCATAATCTTCAAAAAATCTTTCAGGACCAGCTGCTTGCTTAACCTATGGTCACAAGCCACAGTCATCCCCATCTTCAAAAAGGGAGACCCCAGCCTAATTGAAAATTACAGACCAATCTCTTTATGCTGCATCACCTGTAAAGTCATGGAATCAATTATTAACCAATCCATTATCCTCCACTTAGAGACAAACGACCTAGTCTCTAACAAACAATTTGGTTTCAGAAAAAAAACTATCCTGCAATCTGCAACTCTTACACTGCAAAAACATATGGACTACACAACTCAATCAGGGCAAAGCAATAGACGCAATCTACATAGACTTCTGTAAAGCCTTTGATTCAGTGGTACACGACAAACTACTCCTAAAACTAAAACGTTATGGTATTGTGGCATTTACTGATACAGACTCAGCAGAAAACTATAGCATACAGCCTTGGTAGATAATTGCAACACAGTTAAACCTAACCCACAGCTAACAGACACGCAGCACTAGCCAGCTACAGAAGTTCATTCTGTCTAAAAGAACATCCTGTTCGGAAAACAATTCAACATGCACCTAATACATGCTACAACTTAACACGTAGACAATGGTCGCTCTCAGCTATGGCGCAGAAAGAAATTATACTTCTTTGTTCTTTGTATTCTTTACCCCACCCTCATGAAATAGCACAATAAAAGAGGGTGTCACAAAGCA
>BHEV01075673.1:0-22048 GCA_004319985.1 Emydocephalus ijimae
CACGCTACCACTACCCACCACGAAGACCTCGAGTCATCCTCAGACAGTGATGAAGAGGAGGTCAACCGGCTCCACTCGGAATGAAAGCAAAGGAACCAGTGACGTCCGCGCCAATGTGCGGGTTGCGGGGCAAACCACCCGCGATCGGACTGCAAATTCCTCAACGCACTCTGCCGTAACTGTGGGAAAAAAGGCCACATCATGAAGGTCTGCAGAAGCAGACGAGAGTCCAGTCCCAACCGAAAGGAGAACAACCTCCGTCGGGAGATAAGCAAACCTCCTGAGAACTGGGACCATCTGAACCACCAATGGAACAACCACTACTACTACAGAAACCAAGCACCTACCTTTTCAACGAGACGAGAAGAGGCCCACTAAACCATTATCATCGGCCACGCTTCATCGTCCGATGCAAAGAAGATACGTGTGAAGGTTACTATTGAGAATCGACCATGTGTGATGGAAATCGATTCAGGATCGTCTCTGTCGATAGTATCCTGGAAAACCCTCAAACAGCTGATCCCTGCCATTTCCCTCCAGGACCTCAGCACACAGCGAATCATCCTGAAAGACTATCAGGGAAACAGAATCCCAGTTGTTGGTTCCAGCAACGTCCAAGTATCATTCAAGGACCACATAGCAATGCTTCCCCTAACTGTCATCGACCATGACCGACCCAGCTTGTTAGGGTTACAGTGGTTCACCCCACTCGGGATTGAACTAGCCAGCATACACCATACCAGAAATGACGACTGGGAAGAGGCCCTCATCCAGGAATTCCAGGACGTGTTCACAGGAACATTAGGCAAGTACAAGGGGACCCCTATATCATTTAATCTCAGCCCCGATGTAGCTCCCATTCGGCTTAAGCCCCATTGAGTACCTTTTACCTTAAAACCTAAAATCGACGAGCAGCTAGATAAACTGATAGCCCAGGGCGTATTGGAACCGATTGACCACGCCCGTTGGGAAACCCCGATAGTAACGCCCATGAAGCCAGATGGTTTGTTAAGAATTTGCGGGGACTATCGGGCCACCCTAAATCATGCTCTTCAACAGAGCGCTTATCCANGAGACTATTACAAGGCATGAAAGGCGTCATGCCTTATTTTGATGACGTCCTAATAGCTTCCCCCACAAAAGAATTATTAGTACAAAGACTCAGAAAAGTTCTGCAGAAATTCAAAGACGCGGGTCTTAAAGTAAAACGAGACAAGTGTCAACTTTGTACGGAGAGAGTGGAGTTCCTGGGATACCTTCCCGACAGACAGGGAATCCACCCCACTGAAAAAAAACTAACCGCAATAAAAAAAGCCCCAAGACCTAGGAATAAGATAGATCTTCAAGCCTTCCCAGGACTCATTAACTTTTATAACATTTTCTTGCCCCAGAAGGCAACCATAGCTGAACCCCTACATAGACTTCTCGATAAAAAGGCTCCTTGGGTTTGGGGACGGCGTGAAGAGAAAGCGTTCAAAGAGATAAAAGACCTTTTAACCTCCGATGCCGTATTAATGCAATACAACGAGACTCTCCCTTTGACGGTTACCTGTGATGCCTCACCATTTGGAGTAGGAGCCATCTTAAGCCATGTCCTCCCAAATGGAAATGAGGCACCCATTGCGTTCTTTTCGAGAACTTTGTCTAAAACCGAAAGGAACGATAGTCAACTTGATAAAGAGGCCCTCGCTATTGTATCCGCAATTAAACGCTTCCATGAATATGTATATGGGAGATCCTTTACCATAATTACAGACCACAAGCCGCTACTTGGGATTTTGGCGGGAAACAAGCAAATTCCCCATATATTATCACCAAGAATGACACGTTGGTCAGAATTTTTAGCCGCCTATGATTATCGATTGCAACATTGCCCGGGGAAAAACATTCCCCACGCTGACGCTTTGAGCCACTCGCCACTACCAGACATTATAGAGGACCCTGCTCCAACCATAACCATACTACAAATCGAAACCCTCAAATTGCCGCCATTAACTGTTCGAGACATAGCTGTAGAGACAAAAAAGGACCCTGTTTTGGCACGAGTCCTCAGCTGGGTAGAACGCGGTTGGCTGGTCAGTGCAACCGATGACACATTCAAGCCATTTAAGAATCGTCAAACAGAACTGTTCTCCCAGAAAGGTTGCATAGTATGGGGAGACAGAGTCATAGTCCCGGAGAAGTTACAATATAGGGTATTGAAAATGCTGCACGAGAGACATCCAGGCATCGTGCGGATGAAGGCATTGGCCAGGAGTTACGCATGGTGGCCTGGTTTAGATAGACAAATAGAAACTGGTAGCAAAATGTAGTAAATGCCAGGAGACTAGCCCCGCTCCTCCAAAGACTCCCCCAACTCAATGGGAAACGCCTCGAGGTCCATGGTCCCGTATCCACATCAATTTTGCGGGACCCACAAGAGAACACACTTTCCTCTTAACGGTGGATGCCTATTCAAACTGGCTTGAAGTCCAAAAAATGGAAAGCACCACCACAGATGCAGTCACTAAAAAACCGAATAAACTATTCGCTACCCACGGACTTCCTGATGTCCTCGTCTCAGATAATGGCCCCCAATTCACTGCCCTGCCATTCGAACAATACCTGGCAGATCGGGGCATCCGCCATGCTTTAACATCGCCAGCTCACCCTGCAGCCAATGGTAGGGCTGAGCGAATGGTTCAATTTGTAAAACAGACCCTGCACAAAATGGACCACGGCGACATTGACGACAAAATAAACCAAATGCTTTTTATCCAACACATAACACCAAACAGCACCATGAACAAAACCCCAGCAGAACTCCTGATGGGCCGGAAACTTCGCTCGCATCTTGATCGCCTCCACCCAAACTACACGCCAGAACAACCCCCGGGATACAGCAGCAAGTGTTGGGCATTCCAGGAAAGTGACCTCGTGTTTGCGAAAAACTTCTCGGGCGACCCATTGTGGGTCCCCGCTACCATAACGCAACTTACGGGACCCCGATCGTATCACCTACAAACGGCAGACAGTAAGATGTGGAAACGCCACATAGACCAACTCCGTTCCAGATTAGCGCCGGAACCTCCAGCTGGGGGGGGAAGGAACATGGAGGAGGATGAAGAAGAAATCGAAACCCAACAGCCCAGGGGATACTCACCATCCGAGGGAGAACGAACCAGGGAGCGGCCTCGCCACATGACAGCACCGCGACGGAGGCGGATCCAGGGAACCTGGAAGACAGCGCTGATGAGGGCAACCCGGAACCACAGTCTTCACTATCCAGACCAGCGGATAGCCCACCGGAGCCAGAGCCAGAACCAGAACCAGAACAGAACCCGGTGGAACAGCGCAGGTCGAGCAGACAGGTGAAGCGACCTGCTTATTTGCAAGAATACGTCACCCCACCCCTCAGACGGAACCAAGGGGGGAAGGGTGTTATGGATTAAGCAATCGCAGCGATACAACCCTAAACAGCTTCGTCTGACAGCGGGCTTGTAATCCTGCAATTCTCATTGGCCCGTGAATAGCGAGTCGTGATTGGTCAGGCTTGGCAAGTCTGATTGGCTGTTAACGGAAACCCCTGATTGGACACTTGTGAAAGCGATAGACTCAGTTCATTGGTTGTTTGACGGCAGCAAGCTCTATAAAAGAGCTACTGCTGCCCAGGTCTTTTGCTCTGTTCTTTCTTGTTAAATAAAGAGTTGAAGTCACCGTCCGATGTCTAGTCTCTGTTCTTTGCGCCCATGCCCAGGACTTAACACTTTCCTTCTTAATATTGCAAACATTTGCCTTTTCATTTTCTCAATGTATTATTACTCCAATTTATGTTTACTTTCCTCCCTCATCAATCATAATGATATTTTACTGTGCTTCCAACCTTTCATTTTAAGCTGCATGCTTTAGAACTAAATTTAGCCAAAACCTGGTTTGCTATGTCCACAATGCCATTCATGGGCTTCTTCTCTCTCCTAGCCAATTCAAAATCCTCTTCCTTCTCTTCTTCCTCCTTTACTTTGTCTCTTCTTTGTCCCTCTACCCACTCAGTTCCTTTTGCATTACTTCTTCCTTTCAATTTAGCTATTAGTAGCCTTCTCCTCATGCCTTTTCATGTGCCTGCCAGCTTTGTAATCCAAATCATTAGCAGCAATTTTGTGTAACACTTGGCAATTGCTCTCACTTTCCCCATGTTGCCTTGGCCAGGATTCCCTTCAACTGGCTATGGAGGGGCACTAAAAAGGCAGCTGACTGGCACCTTTCCCTGTTCCTTGTTTTACTCACTGTGCCTCTTTTCAAATCAAGGGTAAAAAAAAGCAGGCTTAAAAGGCCTTAACTGGAGAGTGTATCAGAAGGATAGCAATGCAATTATGAAAAATAAGGGAGGGCAATGCGACAGGATGCCAGCAAGGTAAAAATGGCCACCAATGGGAAATCCCTGCCGCACTCCTCTACAGGAAATGCTGGAAAGTCCTTAGCCCTGGTAGTACAGGAGTTAAGTCTAATAGTCTGGAGTTTGATCCAGATGGGGCTTCGTCTTCCATCCTTCCGAGGTCAGTAAAACAAGTACCCAGATTGTTGGGGGCAATATGCAAATCTTCTTCTCTCGTGTCGCTACACTTTTCCCAGCCACTGTAGAACACAGGCTCTGGCACAGGCTCAAACCCCATGTTTGGTGATAGGTTGGTGTAGCGTGGTAGAAGGATTCGCAGGTAAACATGTACCTGACAGGGACCGCGACGTGAACGCTCCTTCTATGGCCCCCAATATGCAAATAATGCTTACACTGAAAACCACTCAGAGAGTGCTCTAAATCACTATGGGGCAGTATATAAGTCTAAAATGCTATTGCTATTGTCATCATATTAGCCTAGATTTCCAGAAGCTTTACAGCATTACTAGGGATACAGGGGGTGATGTTCCATTCCTATCAGAGGTGGAATCTCTCCATGGGGGCCTCATTCCTCTTAGTCTTTAACATTTTCTTCTGATGATTGGCTGTGTGTTGCTGCCTACCTCCCACATTTGGAATTTTTCCCCACTGCAATTATTTCCCATCTTGCTCCTTTTTAAAAACTTCTGGAAGCCCTTCCTTTTTTCCCCCCTCTCCTCTCCTCTCCTCTCCTCCCTTCCCTTCCCTTCCCTTCCTGTTTCCCTTTCCTTAACCTCTTTTCAGGACTCTAGGCTTTGACCAGCTGACTTTACACAAGTTGCTTTTCTACCATTTTTTCCCCTAGAAGTGTCTTATTAGATTACATTTCAGGGGGCATGTGCAGTTGCTGCTGCCACTGGTAACGATGTAAAGTCTGACCACATTCAGTTTAGGGAGGAAATTTCCATCAGTGACTCATTATGTTGAGAAGCTGAATAAACTGATGAAATACCAAGAAGTTCATGTTTTCTGGATAATTCTATATCTACTCAGTAGGGTGTTTGCAGATAATGTTTGTTGCATCTACTACTCATTAAGATGTATTTTAAAGCAACCTTTTGTTTTGATTTGTATTTTCTTAAAAAAAACTATTGTCCTTCCTTTCTTACAGGTGTTGAACCTCACCAGGTACTATATTCAGAGACACCAGAATTTTGTGGTTCCACTCATTGAAAAATACAGCAAGGAATGGTTATCTAGGAGGGATCCAATTTTTCGACCCACCTGGTGGCTCAGCCCCACTGAGCCAGCTGCCTTTACCATTGATGACCAATTTCTCATAGGTGAGGAGGTAAGACATGAGTTCTTTCCTAGCATATTTTAGGCCAGCTCTGAAGGGCTGATTGACATTTTTTTACAGGCGTATTAGAATACCTGAAAATGTCAGCTCCCTAAGGCTTTTAGAAATCTCTCTCCAGTTTAGGGGGGAAAAAAACCCTGAGTACATCACAATATCTGGGGGCCATAGAAGGAGCGTTCACGTCGCGGTCCCTGTCAGGTACATGTTTACCTGCGAATCCTTCTACCACGCTACACCAACCTATCACCAAACATGGGGTTTGAGCCTGTGCCAGAGCCTGTGTTCTACAGTGGTTGGGAAAAGTGTAGCGACACGAGAGAAGAAGATCACAATATCTGAAAATACTTTTAAAAATACTGTACAGCACATCAGCAAAAAGGTATTTATTAAGACTGACATTGACAAAATATTATCCACCATTCCCTAACCTGATGGTCACTCCCATCAAAATCCCAGCTAATGCTGATGACGACCATCAAATACAGTAACACGGAAAGATTGGGAAGGCACACAGTTGAAGAAAAAAAAACTGAAGACTTCTGCAATGATAGTTCTCTTTCATTAGCCTTTGGGAATTAATCTACTAGAATGTCAATGAGTCAATGGAAGTCAACCAGTGTGCATTACATGCTTGGGGCTATTTGTTAAAGGGAGGGAGAAAAGGATTATTTCTTTAAAGGCCTTTTGAAAAGCTGTCACAATTACGAGCATGGCTTGCTTGAACAGTGTGCATAGAATACTGTGCTTGCTTCATTTTAAAACAGATAATAGAAAAGGAAAGCTGGAAAAGAAAGCAAAAAATAAATAGAAGAATAGGTTTGATGTTCTTTTAAGCAACATAATTTCAGAAAGGCATGATAGAGATTTAGAATTTTTTTGTAAGTGATATATTAGCAATATATTAGATCTAAAATATTTCTATACTGCCTCAAATCAAATGCTTTTCTAAGCAATTTACAATAGATTTATGAAGTACCTATATATATAAGGTATACAACACAGGTTTTTTACTACAAAGTTGGTGGGGGAGAGGAAACATTATCCAACATCCACGCAGCCAATGGCTTGGTGAAAGAAGTATACAATAGGTCTTTAAAAATGACTTACAGAATACAATGCCAAATCCTGGGGTTCAAATGTACCACCGGAAAGAAAGCTGCTCATGAGAAAATGCAAAATGGTTTTCTGCCAAAGTTGGCACATGCAGCTAGACTTAGATGGCTATAATGATCACCCATGTATAACAGCAAAGATGGTCTACCAATATTCCAGTCCCCAAGTTGTTCAGGTCTTCATGTGCTTTAGGAACTAATTAGCAGCCGGTGCAAATTGCTTTCACAGAAACAGCTAAGAGCTCTGTTGTGCAATCTGGCCACTACGTTCTGCATCAGTTGCAGTTTTCAGATAAAGATAGCTCCAGAGGTGGTATTCAGCAGGTTCTGATCAGTTCTGGAGAACCGGTAGTGGAAATTTTGAGTAGTTTGGAGAACCGGCAAATACCACTTCTGACTGGCCCCACCCCCATCTATTCTCTGCCTCCGGAGTTGCAGCTGATAGGTTGGGTCTTCTGTTGTTGCCCTGCACAGGAGAACGGAGCTGGGAAGCAGGTTAGTGGGATGTGGAGGAAGGGAGATTTTACAATATCCTTCCTCCAGGAGTGGGGAGGGAATGGAGACTTTATAGTATCCTTCCCCTGCCACGCCCACCAAGCCACACCCACAAAACCAGTAGTAAAAAAATTTGAATCCCACCACTGGATAGCTCCACATAATGGATAGCTTTAGAGTAATCAGCTCATCCATTTTTCCTTGAAGGGAAGCATTGTAAAATTTAACTTTTTTTCTCTCAGTAAAAAATTTCCTTCCCATGCAGTCCCTTTCCACCTCCCCATTTTATACCACTGGATTTCTATCATTGGATAGAGGATGCACTAGAACGATTGTGAATGATGTGGCATTTTCCACAGGCACAAACAGCTCAGGAACATTGTTTCATGGAAGAATTTGGAATGCATCAGGAAAACAATTAGCTAAAGTTTTACAGATGGAAATGGAGCTTTGGTATACAAGATATGGATGGGAATTTACATGGTGTTCCCTCACTGTAGGTGGAGTCCTTTAACTGTAGACAGATACAAGTACAGGATCTAACGCACTTTTCCAGCTTCAATGCTCTTGTTCCTCTCTTCTTTTTCTCATATGCCTTCTGCTAGAAAACTGCAGGAAAAATGATCACTCTCCTCTTGGCTTATGATAGACTGTTTCATAAGAAAGTATCACTCGGCATCCTTTTGCTCCACCTGATAGTTGGACTTCTGAAAGAGAGCTGAACTCATGTTCCAAAGATGCCTGTATATGGCTTTAGCACTTGTTCAAAAGAATACTACTGTTATGTTTAAAAGTAGCTCTAAAAAGCCTATCAAGCAGTGGGAGCCTAACAAGCTGAACACTGAAGTAGGATCTTTGCTGTTTCATTGCACAGTGTTGCAAAGAACTGTGAGTAAAGAACAGGCTTTTTACATACCCTGTAACTGGACAGATAAGCTCCATAGGATTGGAGAGCCAGTCAGTAGATTGTCATGTCCTTTCCTTCAGCTAATTCTTCTCCCAATCCTAAAAATCCCTTGTGCAAAGCTTGGAGAAACTTTGAGAGATGATCAAATCTGCTAGTCCATCGAAACTGTTTCTTCCTATCTCATTTCCATCCCAATTAAGAGGGTGACTGATGGATGCTTTGTCATGGCCAGGTGACATTTGGTAGAAAGCAAGCAAAACTATGATGATAGAATCCACCCATCCCATTCCTTAACTTGCCTTGCACACAATAAAGGATACAACCATTTAATAGCACCCTTATGCTGCAGGTTAAGGATCAGCACAAGAGAAGTGAATGATGTGGTTGTTCCTTTGTGATCTAAATAGTGTTAAAAGCTATTCAGATTTGATTCCAAAAATTGTCTTGGAGTGTGAGCATAGCACTTTGTCTGCTAATCTTTAAAGCAACTATGTCTTTTCACTGATTTGCATGGCTGTCCTCTGCAATTTCCTCGTGACACATGGAAAGCCAAAACTACTTTAAGGAATTGTAAGGCAGTGCTGTATTCATACCATTTCACAATCTAAAATGCCTTTCTGAATCAAAGCCAAAGCAATGCACAGCTCTCTTGTTTACAACGTATATTTCTATGAGATATTTTGGACACTAATAATCCCAACTATTTCAAACTTTGTTTGTCAACATGATTAAGATAATTGTGTGCTATGTCATATCATTAATTAGTATTAACAGGCATCTGGGAAGAGATGAGAGAATAATTAATGCTTTAATTACTTTTTTAGTTAAAATTCAAATACAGCCAATATCTAATTAAATGTTGAAGTATTTTTATTTGTTGATTATGATTCATCTAAAAAAATAATTGCTTTGTATTGAAGCAACAAAACATTGATCTTTAATATATTTTGCTGTTATACTGCTACATGGTAGGATCTCTTTATTCCAGTTAAGAAAATCTTTACCACAGAGTTACCTTACCTATTGAATTTTTGCTGCCTAGATCCTGTATCTTCTTTATTATTTTGGATTTGATCAGCATCTGAAGCACTGGGGTGTATAATAACACCGACTTAAATTTGCAGTGTTGATTTAAAAATGAATGACAAACCTTTAAATAAATATTTTTGCTCTAATTCTTTAAATCATCTGGTTGTTAAATATTAAAAATAAGCAGAGCAGGTTTTTTGTCTCCCTCTGGACTCCTTTCCTTGAAACTGCTGCTTTAGACAAAAGAGAAATTCCCATATTATATAGTCAATATATATCATCGCATAATAGAAATGACTACATTGCAATTATAAGTCTTAAATATTTTATACATAAAGTAAAAAATTGGAATTACAGGTGTAGGATAAAAATGTCTCTTACTGTATTAAAGTGTGTCTGTCTGGGCAATTTTGTGATGTGCCTAGAGCTGGTCTGATCAAGTATTGGTGGACAAGTTTCAAGTGAGCTTCATATCTTCTGTGTTAAGACCAACTATAGTTATACACATTTTGTCTCTCAGATAATATTAATGAGATTATCTTTGTTAAATGCAGGTTCTGGTTGCTCCAGTAACAGAACAAGGGCAATTCCAGAGGGATATCTACCTACCTAGAGAAGGTCAGAAATGGATGGATACCAACACTGCCCAGATGTTTGATGGGGGAATCTTCCTTAGGAATTATTCAGTGCCTCTTGTGGATGTGGCTGTTTTTATTAAGATTTCCTAGACTCTGGAATTTCTCAGATTTCGGGACATTTATCCATGCTGCAGAGAAGAACTGCTGACAGGACTTATGTGGCTAACTGTAAGTTTCTTGAAGCTACCAGCCAGAGACGCAATTTTCCAAAAAGTATCTATATTAAAATAATTCTAAAAGGAAATTGTTTCATTCCTATCATTTAAGTTTTAAAAAATAATAGAGAAATCTCTGTGTTACTATCACTTTGTATTTTGAAACCCCAGGTGTTGGTTTTCATTGTCTAAGAGACATTTGAAGCATCCTGTTAATTGGGGAAAATTATGCATGATCATTGTTATGCCAAACCTCATTACTTCCCACTATCCCTAACGGTCAGGAAATGAACTTGATCTTTATTTAAAAATAACAGGGTAGTAAAATAAGAGGAACCTAAACTTTTCTGTGGTACTGGACTGCTATAAATTGGCTAGGAGCCAACCTTTCTGAAATGTTTAGTTTGTTAGACTGTGTATAAGCAGGCAAATAATTTTTCATTTTAACAATCCACCCTTATTTTACAGGTTATTTTTATATACATTTTATTACAAGTTTTAGAAAGAAGATTAAAAAACTATCAAAAACCATTAAAAAGTAAGGAAAGAAAAGAAAAGAAAGGATAAAGGTACAAAAAGAAAAAAGTTATAGAAAGAAGCTTCCAATTTTCTTCTGTAGCAAATACAAAAATATCTCTTTATGGTTACAAAAAACTCTCCTTTTTCTATTACCTAATATTTTCTAATTATCAGAACCACAAATCAAAAGGTTAGGTGTTTCATGCAGAAAGTCTATAAGGGGTTTCCAGTCAGCAGTAAATGTAGATGTTTTCTTTTCTATTATCAAAAAAGGCCATTTAGCCACCTCTGCAAATTCCATCATCTTCAGCCATTCCTCCATTGTGAATAGTGCAGAACCTATCCATTTTTGAGCATGTAATAATCTTGCTACAGTTATATATACAAAAACAAAGTCCCATGAGTTTTTCAAGCTGTTTAATTATTATACTAAAAGAAAACTGGTTAATAAAGAATGCTGAAC
Source organism: Emydocephalus ijimae (assembly GCA_004319985.1). Taxonomy (NCBI): domain Eukaryota; kingdom Metazoa; phylum Chordata; class Lepidosauria; order Squamata; family Elapidae; genus Emydocephalus; species Emydocephalus ijimae. The sequence continues at coordinate 11,030 of BHEV01075673.1, forward strand.
TTTTCTTGTTTATCTGACCTAGTTTAAAAATTAATTGAACCAAAAATTATTTTAAGCTTTGTGAATGAAAATACTTAAACCATTATCTGTCTAATTCATCCATCCATTTTACATTTTATTTGTTTCATTTATGCCCACTGCAACTGATCAGAGGCTTGGCAGTTTACAACTAAGAGCAAATAAACACAAGGCCTCAGAATTAAAACATCCACAGCAAGACTCAAATAAACATTATAAACCATTAAATTAGGTGCCTAAAATAAATCAAACAATGCTAGATGTTCTGTTATCCATCAGGATCAGCAGGTTCTTCCAGGTGGATTATATCCTTAGGAGGAGGTGCTTTGCAAAGTGGCTTGCTGCCAAGAAGCGAAAGACTTTTCAGCTAACAACCAACATTTTGAATTGTAGCCAGAAGCTCATAGGAAGCTTCTGCAGAGCCAAGAGCATAGATGTGATAGGCTCATGATGACAAGAGCAACTGGGCTGCTGCCTTTTGGATTAAATGAAGCTTCTGAGCGTCTAGGAACATTACTGGTTCCAATGTCTCCCCTGGGTGCCAGCATCAAAGTCATAGTGCAGATGGTGGTAAAATCTGTAGCTCCTCTCAGTTCCACCATTACTGTGAGCTCCAGCTTTCCTGCAGTGAAGCTTCAAACCTCCTGAGATCTCCTTCATCAGGTATCCTAGCTTTTAGATTTGTCATTGCCAATAATAGTAACCTACCTTACCTTTAAAGGCAGCTGCAGCTCCACCAAACAGCAGAGATGAGTCAATTGCTTCATTTGCTATTGTCACCATACCTGCCAGATGAGATAATTTAGTAATCAGATGTTTTCAGTGTTCCTATGCCAATGACAATTAAATTATCCCAGTTCTCTCCTAAGCCAGAGGTGGTATTCATCAGGTTCTGACCAGTTCTGGAGAACCTGTCGTGGAAATTTTGAGTAGTTCGGAATACCACCTCTGACTGGCCCTGCCCCCATCTATTCTCTGCCTCCTGAGTCCCAGCTGATCAGCTGGGTCTTCTTTTGTTGCCCTGCACAGGAGAATGGAGCTGGAAAGCAGGTTAGTGGGGTGGGGAGGGAATGGAGATTTTACAGTATCCTTCCCCTGGAGTGGGGTGGGAATGGAGATTTTGCAATGTCCTTCCCATACCACACCCATCAAGCCATGCCACACCTACCAAGCCACGCCCACAGAACCAGTAGTAAAAAAATTTGAATCCCACCAGTTAAACTTCACTTTCTGCAGCCAGCCAAATTCCTGGGTTACAGATCTGGGTCCATCCAAGCCAATACTGTACAGCCACTAGATCCAGGACCACTCCAAGCACTCATTTGTGTCTACCAGCCAACGTTCTTACCAACATTTCCAAGCCAAATTCACAGAACAGACCCTTTAAAGCCACTATGACCAAATACCATCTTAAAACCCAGATACACATATAAATACATACACAACAACTAACCACTCTCCATTTGTAAAATCAATTCTTCAATAATACCTTAAGGCAATGTGTATACTGTGACCACAGAGTAAAAAATGAGGCATCGCATTAAAATCTGCAACACAGGTAATACAGAAAATCAGCCACCCTTTCTGTAGCTGATAGCACATTGAAAGCAGTTGAAATGATAAATTTTAGAATGTTTAAACAGAAAAGATAGTGGTAAAGCTCCCTAAATTGTCCAGAATGCTTGCTCTCCAGTTGGGTGACAAATGTAGGTATGAAATATATCACTGCAAGAACCTACTGTGGGAAATGTTCTCATTTTGTCTTCAGCATTGTCAGCCATCAAGGTAGATCAGACTAGGGTTAGGGTTAGGAAACCAAAGCCACAGAGGACAATACTACTTTTATTGTAAAACTATAATAATCGAATCTTGGAAGTCCGAATGTGTTTCTCCCTCTTCCTTAATCCTCATGTGAAATAGGGAGGGGCTGGTCTGAAACATTTACTCGTTCTTGCCCTGGACTTGGGCCCCTTTCATCTGATCATTGTCTTGGTAGAAGCACTTCCTCCTTTCCCTCAAGGCCATTCCCTTAGACCTCTGCAATGTTGCCTTCCTATTTGCCTCCATGACTAATATAAAGCCAATGGGGTCAACATATAAGTCAGTTGATTGCAGGAAATACGACTTCAGCAACAGAGTGGTCAATGTCTGGAATACTCTACCTGACTCTGTGGTTTTTTCCCCAAACCCCAAACTTTAACCTTAGACTGTCTTCTATAGACCTCACCCCTTTCCTAAGGGGGCGTGCATAAGTGCACCAACGTGCCTACTGTCCCTGTCCTATTGTTTCTTTTATATATTTTTTTTATTTTTCTTATATGTATCCATGTATTCATAAATATGTTTTTACTTATACCTATTACCTTGTAAGCAATTGACAAATAAAAATAAAATAAAATAAAAGTTAATAGTAGTAACTGTGAGAGGGATCTTGGAGGCCTAGTGGACAATCGCTTAAATATGAGCCAGCAGTATACTGCAGCTACCAAAAAAAGCCAACACAGATCTAGGCTGCATTAACAGAATTAACAGAATCAACAGAATCAAGATCACGTGAAGTGTTAATGCTACTTTATAATGCTTTGGTAAGACCACACTTGGAATACTGCATCCAGTTTTGGTTGCCACAATATAAAAAAGTTGTTGAGACTCTAGAAAGTATGCAGAGAAGAGCAACAAAGATAATTAGGGAACTGGAGGCTAAAACATATAAAGAACGGTTGCTGGAACTGGGTATGTCCAGTTTAGTGGAAAGAAGGACTAGGGGTGATGGCAGTGCTCCGATATCTCACAGGTTGCCACTGTCATGCCCCTGGTGGAGACTGACTCTGAGGGAGAGGAGGAACAGCCGACAGGGAGTGGAAGTGTGGCTCCGGAGGTTGTGAAGGAGGCTGGGGAAGGGCAGAGACCAGCTGAGCAGTCAGAGGAGGACCCAGGCCCATCCCCTCTCCATCCTAAGGCACTCAGGGAGGAGAGGATAAGGGAGAGATGTGGTCTACTTGGGAGGAGAGAGCCTTGATCCTTTTCATGGGTTGCAGCTGTGACAACTGAATAAGAGTATGGACCTGTGTACTGGCGAATGCTGGAAACAAAGTGTGTAAATATCTCTAGTTTATAGTTCCTCTCTGAGTTTGGCATCCTTTACAAGTATATGTTATCTGTGGACATCCTCCAGCCCTTATCTTGCCTGGTTTGTGTTGTTTTCTTCCTTCTTCATGTAACTGTGCGGGAATTGTTTTGTCTTCCGTCAAAGATATTCGGAGGTTGGAAGCAAAATGAAGGAATAAAAGGGGCTTCACCTATTTTCTGTGACTGTGTTTGTTTTGTATCCCACCCTGGGTCATCACAGCCACAAAAAAGAGAGACTCAAGTTATTCTCCAAAGCACCTGAGGGCAAGACAAGAAACAATGGATGGAAATTAATCAAGGAGAGTAGCAACCTAAAACTAAAGAGAAATTTCCTGACAATTAAAACAATTAATCAGTGGAATGACTCGTTTCCAGAAGCTGTGAATGCTCCATCATTGGAGTCCTTTAAGAAGAGACTGGACAGCCATTTGTCTGGAATGGTAGAGGGTTTACTAGTTCAGCAGGGGTTTGGACTAGAGGACCTCCAATGTCTCTTCCAATTCTGTTATTCCATAATGTAATCCATAAATAAATATATATATATATGTGGTATTCAGCTTTGTTCGGGTATTTTCCCATGTCGACGAACACTATACAGAAGCCTGATGATGGCAGATGAGATTCTGCTGAAACGTTGCTACAACTGTAAAAGCACAAGTATAATGACATGGGAAAATACCCGAACAAAGCTGAATGCCATACATGTAAGTACCCGCGAAAACTTAAGAATAGATAGATAGATAGATAGATAGATAGATAGATAGATAGATAGATAGATAGATATAGATATAGATATAGATATAGATATAGATATAGATATAGATATAGATATAGATATAGATATAGATATAGATATAGATATAGATATAGATATAGATATAGATATAGATATAGATATATAAAACTTTATTTCTTCCCATGATGCTGGTTGTCTTGCAATTGAATGCTGGATTATAGTGACATCAAGTGGAGACAGCTTTAAAACAGACCTTATTTAGTTACCCTTTCTGGATTTCTTCTATTATTTTAGTCATATCTTGTAAGTAAACTGAAGATGTGCAGAATTTTCAGTTCCATTGCAGATACTTATTTCCTATGCAATGAAGTCCAGAGTGGGTTTCCTGAAGACAAAATCCCAGGAGTTTAGATCATAGAAAGTGTAGTTAGAGTTATAGTGAAGGATGAAAAATGTCTGGATTTATTTGATTTCGTAAGCGAACATTATGACTATAGTTTACTGAAATGAAACTTTTCCTTTTTATATGAGAAATCCTCAATAAAATCTAATCTATTTTTTCCAGCTGTGTTTTCACTTGGGATCATTATGTAGTCAGCTATTTAGCACAAATTACATTTTCAATTTTGAAAATGACCTCCATCAGACACAATTGTTATTGTACAATGAGAAGTATGCAAACTGCTTTGAACTAATAAAAACGTTTAAATAAAGTTTTAACAAACCTTAAAGAAAAAGCAGGGTTCTAATCCTGCACTTCTGATTGGCCGATAATAGCGATATCAGATTGGTCCGTTCTGGGGAATCTGATTGGCTGTTAATGAGCCACTCTCATTGGTTCAAGGGTTTAACACTTCCATGTTTCTCATTGGTTAATAGGTCAGCAGCCTGCCCTATAAAAGGGCTGCTGCTGCCCTAGGGTTTTCGCTCTGTTCAGAATGATTAATAAAGAGTTGAAGTTCACTGTTCACTGCCTCGTCTCCGTTCCTTGCGCCCATGCGCAGAACTTAACACAAACTACTAGACAGACAGACAGATAGATGATAGATGACAGACAGACATATATTGAAGATATTCTGAAGCTATATATATATTTTAAAGAAACTGTATTACAGTCATCAGTCTGAAAGAATCAATTCTGTCTTCTGGTGTGAAGACACAATTTTGCATTATTTTTCATGTTTGTTAATGAATTGATATCAAATATAATTCCATATCTGCTCCTAAACTCCTTTAATTGCACAATTGTTTCATTCATCACATCATTAAGGAACTTAGAAATGTGAAATTTATATTTTGGATCATCTTTTAAACTTTTGCTGTTTTTAAAGGAACCTTTGATCTCTATACTCATTTGTACATTTCAGTAATTCCACTGCAGCATCTAATTACATACCTTTGCAGGTCTGCCTAATTTGTGACAGGATGTCATGTCAAATAATTATACTAGGCCCCATGCAAAGTAGCTTCCACTCCCACATATTTACTATAATCATCATTCAGCATTAGTTCTGAATATAATTGGGTGTTTCTATGCAAAGCAACTCAATTTCTCTTTTTTATTCCTGCTGAAATAAATTAATTACTTACATTTTGCAAATCAAATACTTTATATACTCACCCCCCCCCCCGCCCAATATGTGTTTCTTGCAAACAGACTATATTTTATTTCAATACTTTAAAATAGTGAAATATTTTTCTTCTTCTTTTGGTGAGCATTTGTTCCAAGTTAATCATTTATAACCCACGTTTATGCCAACAGCTTAGAAAAGCCAGTATCTGAAAAAAGTGCCTATTGTGTTATTCTTCTCCTCAACTTCTTGCTGTAGCTGTTCAGAGTTCAGAGGCCAATACCGAGAGACTATAGACCTAATTGAAAGAGGGCAGGTGGAGTTTGGTGCAGTGGTGGGATTCAAAAAAATGTACTACCAGTTCTTTGGGCATGGCTTGGTGGGCATGGCTTGGTGGGTGTGGCAGGGGAAGGATATTACAAAATCTCCATTCCCTCCCTACTCCTGGGGGAAGGTTACTGCAAAATCCCATTCTCTCCCCACCCTACTAAGTTCTGTAACCCAGGAATTTGGCTGGCTGCAGAAAGTGAAGCTTAACTGGTGGGATTCAAATTTTTTTACTACTGATTCTGTGGGTGTGGTTTGGTGAGTGTGGCAGGGGAAGGACATTGTAAAATCTCCACTCCCTCCCCACCCCACTAACCTGCTTTCCAGCTCCTTTCTCCTGTGCAGGGCAACCAAAGAAGACCCAGCCAATCAGCTGGGACTCAGGAGGCAGAAAATAGATAGGGGTGGGGCCAGTCAGAGGTGGTAATTGCTGGTTCTCCGAACTACTTAAAATTTCTGCTAGAACTGGCTAGAACCTGTTGAATACCACCTCTGATTTGGTGAGTGTTAAAGCCACTGTCCTGGACAAAACCCAAAGCATCAGTGAGAGGGCCCCCAAAGATGAGCTACTGATAGTATGCCTGAGGCAGAAGCAAACATGGGGAGGAAGGTCAAGCAAAGGAAATGTCATAGCAAGACAAGACTCTGCCTAGGATATATCACCAATGACATGTATTTATGCACAATGAGATGGAGCAACAGCTATACATCTGATTTATACTGAATTCCAATCCAAATTCTGACATTGACTCCAAAGTATCTAATGGATGACATAAGTAAAAAAAAAAGTTTTTGCCAAACTATTCTGAAGTGAGCAGAACAAAAGGATTCCTATCATCTCTAATTTACCTTTCCTTGCCCCTGAATGTTTCTCAAAATAATTTGTGTGGGAACTGAACTCTGTCAAATCCTGCTCAGTTCAGTAGAAGTCTGACGCTCCATTGTGCTTGCTAACAAAATGTTCAGCTAGAAGCATTAAATTATGTGCAATACTGCACAGCTCTTCAGTTTATATGACATTATGTTAAGGCAAAAATTAAACAACCCTATTTTCAAAATAAATAAAGCTTTTACTCTGCAGACTGGGATGAATTTTTGCCAGAATCTTCGTGTACCTCCTATAAATATAAATGGCATGTTTCCCAGTTGCAAAGTTGATTGTACTGATACGCAAAATAAGCAACAATTCTCAAGCTCTGTCATGCAAGAAGACCAAGTGGAATGGGAAGCCTTTCCTTTTGATTGTTTTTGGTAAAAGACCTATTTGAGAATAAAGTAGATTTTTGTATGGATATATGCAGGACTCTGTTCGAAAAGGTCAAGCTATAATCCATTGGTGTACCAGCTCAAAGATTTGTAACAGGAGGTAAAGAGGGGGGCAGTTCCATAGGGCAGGCACCATGACAGAGAAGCCATGCTACCAGGATCTCAGCAGATGACGTTGTTTGATAGAAGGGACTTGGACCATGCCCATCTTGCCGTATCATGTGGGATGGCAGAAATAACAACAGAAGGGGTGTTCTATAGATAACCTGGCGTTGGGCTATATCCTGATCACTCTTCCTACCGCCATAAATCCCTCATGTGACAGATCTATGGTCATCGTAACAGGGGAGGAGCATCATGTTTCCAGGCCTTTCCCAATTAGTTGGAATGTACACAGCAAGCCTGCCCATTGGTCTGTTTTTTTTTCTACTCTTGCTGGAATGTCCAAGAAGCTTGCTTTTTTTAAAAAAAGTGATGAATTCAGATAACTGATTTTTAGGTTAAGATTACCTTTCCCCTTGCCCATGCCTTATATCCAATTGGAATAATTGGTAAATATTTATATTTAGAAACCTCCAGGCTGTTTTAAGGTGAATCTGTCAGTCAATTGTTGATGGGAATGGTAGAAAAGTGCTGCATTTGATAGGAGAAAACTGGTCTTAAAATTTATCATTGAATGTTAGGATCAGAGGTTATTTAATTATTGAAAGTATATCCCATCTTTCTGCTGATGTAACATTTAAAGTCACAAGACATTACCTAAATTAGAGAACAGTCCTCTGCAAAAACTAGTTCAGCTTCTCTTCCACAAGTCCCATTTGCAATGGAACTGACTAAGTATGCATGCATGCAAATACACACACACACATCCTCTAATTAGAATAGTGAACCCCCTCCTCTCCTTCTCTTCCTCCACCTCCAGAACAGAAGATCAGCTTCAGTTCCTATTCTTTCCCCACACCATCTCATACTTAACTCCAAGAAGCTCTTTTCCTGCCTAATGGAAATGTGATTTCTCCAATTTGCATGATGCACTGGCCTTCCATTCCAAGGCATCCCCTGGCCACAAACAGAAGTCATACCGATGGTACATGGTTCAAGTTGTCTGAAAGGCTATGCATTACACCACTTGGAAAGAGAATGAAAAATGTCTCACGAACAGAACCAAATTGGCTAGATAACATCCTTACTCAATGCAACTTATAATTTAAATACAAATGAAAATTAGAATGAAAAAATAAAGATAATTCAAACCAAGAAAAAATTAAAAATAATGCCACTAAATCAAAATCAATTCAACTAAAAATAAAAGTTTCAAGGCATGAAAGTTTGCCATTTCCTTAATGCTGTCTTACATTCCAGAAAGGGCAAGGTCTGCAGACAAGAGGAACTTGGAATTTTGTAATGTATTATATTATACATTACATATTAGGGTATTATAACAAAATCTTAAAAGCTAGCCAAAGCTGATGTCAAAGCTCTCTTAACAAAATTAAGACAGAATTGCTTTAGGTTTCTTTCTCCTTTTTTCTGATTTCCGAGGATTCTGCAATGGCTCTTACATACTCTTTGACTTTGCATAACAAATACTAGGAGAATGAAGAAGGCATTCTGAGAGCCTTATGGGAGTCTTATGGGAACAGACCTCTTTTGTGACCTCGACAAGCAACCTTCTGGCAGAAGTGGGATCTCTAAATCACTTATTAATTACTTTTGAATAATCTAGTTAAGGATAATGTTCATCTTTGGAATTTTTTTTATCTTACAAAGATAATACATATTTAAGAGTAACTGTCCTTGATTAATTCTAAATTAATCTATCAATCTATTAAATTCTATTCCAGAATTCTAAAATAAAATTCAGTATCTATTTAAAATTAAATTTAGGTTTTGCTATATTTGGAGGTTTTTTAATATTTTGGACAAATTATTCTACCCACTGATCCTGGTAGCTTTTTAAAATGATAACCAGTTTTTTTTTCTCTTGAGATTTTAGTTGCCACTTGAATAATCTTTACTCGATTATGGTTTCTGATGTAAGCAGCTGTGATGTGATATTCAGTGTTCCTATTCCCAACATTTAAAAACACATTGGGAAATTTGAACATTTCCCCGAAGTCTATCTGATTTCATTCAAAATAAGACCACAAGTTATTTCTTCTTTTTGAATCGATACCTTAGCAAAACATGTTTCTAGCTTACAGGTACAAAACTCCAGCTTGTTTTTTAAATCTTGGTCAACATCACACTTTTAAGCTTTCATGGATCAAAACTGTTCCTTCTGTAAATGTGGAAGAGTCAAGCATATTACATCAAGGATAAATGTGTCACCACCAATTCAGTTTTGTTTGCCGAAGAGCAAGGTCCATTGAACACTCCACAGCTGTCACGAAATGCTCGCTGTAGCAGAAAAAGTGGAAGCCTGTGAGCCACTCTGATGGAATCTGAGGTCAAACTGTAACAATCTTAAATAAAAGGTTTTACCTTTCATGTCACAATACGCTGTAATGTGGACAATTTTTTAAAAACTAAAAATGAAATTATTTTAAAATATAAATGTTGGAACCTTAAAAAAAATAATGTTGGCTGCTATTTCAATGATGGATTAGGACTCATAACCCAGTACCATCTATAAAAGTGGCTCATACTAATCTAACCAAACTGAGGGGTGGTGGCTATAGGGTTATCTTTTAAAATGGCTATGGTATGGCCATGGCCATGTGGTTTTGGTAGGGAAGAATAAGGTTCCAAGTCCTATTTGTCCTCAGCAAACATGTCACAGCACTTCCAGCAACTACAGGGGTCAACAGATTGTCTGGCTGCACAGTCATGCACATTCAGTAGGAGAAATACAGGGGAAATAAACAACTGGGATGTAGCACTAGGTAATCTAGTCTACAGCTAGATTTTTCCCCCTCCCTCACTTTATGCAAATTAGGGAGGGGCCTGTGTGAGAAGTTTTTTCAAGTTAGATTGTTTGCCTTAGTAGCAGTTTTGCCTCTCCTATCCTTCAAGGCCATTCCCTATGTCCCCTACACAAAGGTAAAGCTAAGAATCTAGAAAGCAATAACTGTAGGTATGAATTGAAGGTTCTGACAGCTGTTCCTAAATAGGAGTAGACTGTAGAAGAGGTTTAGAAAAGGGAATTATCCTGCTTGCTTTTTGAGTTGCTGGACAAATCACCTTTACTCTGTTCTTTGAGCCTTCTTGGTACCCTGCCAGGATGTGATTCTTCATCAACTAAGTCTGCCCTCATATATTCTTGCTTATTTCTCTTCCAAGTTAGCCGCAAGTAATAGATTACTGGCTGGCTTTCGAAACTGTTTTGATGGATCCAGTCTGTGAGCTTCTAACTCTGAGGAATCAGAGTAGACCATAACATGTGAAACCATGATAGGCAATAGTACCTAAGAAAAACCCTGGAAGGCGGAGTGAAGAGATTCTGTCAAATAAAATGTATCTTTTCTTTTATGTATACTGAGAGTTTATGCACCAAGACAAATTCCTTGTGTGTCCAAATCACATTTGGCCAATAAAGAATTCTAAAAGACAGCATAGTCTATAGCTGAGTAGTAGGTGGAGCAAGAAGCTCAGAAGAGAACCTCCTAAGTTCCTCAAGCTATAAAGGTGTTAAGGAAGAGTTTTATTTTCATATCGGTGCGATTGTGTCAATGTTGTTTTTCAATAAAATAGAAATAGCTCATCTGATTTTGCATCCTAGCTGGTCACAAAGCCAACATGAAGCTCTCTGCTATTTGGGACCATTTGTGATCACTTTGCTTAGTCTACTTCCTGGAATTGTTGGTAAAATTCAAATGTAGGGGAGACTCTACATATTTATAGTAGAGATATAAATAAAATCGGTAGTCAGGAGATACCTGTTAAGCCTGGGTTCCTCAACCAGGGTTAAGGAGACAAGCTAAACAGAATGTGCAGCATTAGTCAGATAGGCACACAGATAAATGAGTGAGA
>BHEV01075680.1:0-10537 GCA_004319985.1 Emydocephalus ijimae
ACTTTGCATCATAACTTTGAATAGTTGCTAAGGAGTAGTTGTTATGTCAGATTGTAAGTACTTTATTGCTACCAAAAAAAATCTTGTCCCTCTATGTTTTTATTTATTTATTTTGGAGACTCCAACTTTGCATGATTCAGTTTACATTTTAAAAGTAAGAACAAACATTAAGGGATGACAGAGGAAGATAAATTATTCTTGCTTTTAAAATGGAAGCTCTTCAGTCATTCAAAGCTGGAATCTCCAAAATGAATACATAGTATATCCGGAAAAGATTTTTTGTTCTGGTAGCAATAACCAATCCATGTTTTTTTTTTAAAAATACCACCTACCAGGATTTAAACTGCATTAATACAGAAACTTCCAGAGTAGTGTTCGTTCTGTCACACAGTAGACCAAAGTCTGTGTCACAGCAACGGGGTGTCTAAAGACATTAGTGCACTCAGTGTAGTGTCCTATTATCATTTAGGTTTTTTTAGCTGGATATTTATTTATTCAAAGTGGATAGGTTAAAGCAAAATGGCTGTCGTTATCTTTATTGTTGTCTAAGATGCATATAGACATTCTGGGGCAATACAGAAGGTGGACACTCAGAAACACACTCTGCTCTGCGGGGGGGGGGGGGCTGAAGGACTGCCTACTATGGGGGCAAGGTCTGTGAATAGCAATGAGCAACTGTTTGTGAGAGAAGAGCAGGCAGAACTAGAGGGCAGAATTAAGCATGTTATCAGTTTAGAATCCTTGTGTTGCCACAAGAGATCCAAGTCCAGTCTCCTTTGAATTCCATTGAACCTTATCTCGTACCAATTTAGAGCTGACCATCAGTTGACTGGATACTTGTGTATAGGCCGCAATAAATTGTTCATACTGCAACCTTACGAATGGTCCCGATTCTTTACGTCTGACACTGATTAAGACAGATCCATTGGAGAAGAGATGGAAACGCTGGATAGAAAAGGAGAGGCTAACAAGCAAGCAAAGGGTTTAAGAAGGCTATAAAGTAACCCAAGCTTGGAGAGAATGTATGACTATGTATTGGATATAGTTAATGAGTAAGAATATGGGTGAAGTAGTAGTATTATCTTGATCTTGAAAGAATAGAAAGACTGGTTGGCCTGAATGAATTTAATATCTGGAAGCATCAACACAACTTGCTATTCAACTGCCACCTTATGCTTACTTATGCTTTGCTACCAGGTGACAGTCTGCCAGGAATTCTGGGAAAGGAGACAGGGATGCTTGGGGGAAAATGAAAGTAACTTCTGTATCTCCCTGGGAAGCTGCCTCAAGATTATCTGGCTAGGAGAAAAAGGCAGTTGCATACCAACCTACACTTGAACTAAAAACATCTTGCTTGAACTCGATTGATCATAGAAGGGTTCAGTGATGGGAGACAGGTAAGTAGGGGGGGAATTTATCTTAGGGATTTTGGTGCACAATTCTCAGTTCTGGCTATGCAATACATTTGACTTCTAATACAATACACTTGACCTAGTAAAATTATACCTTTCTGGATAAATGGAGCTAAGAATTGTTTCTATTTAGAGATTTTAAGTGCTGGCAAGCGTGACGTTATTTTACCATTACTCTTTTTTTTTTTGCTCATTAATCTATTTTTCTGGGAAAAGACAATCCAAGACTGTCTTTCATAATGTGGCACCTTCTAGATATTGTTTGAAATTCTCAGAATCAGAGCTCCATGATACTCGGAGAGTGTGGTTAAGGAAAACTGATGGAGACCTGAAATATCCTTATTAAAACAACAAGATTTCAAGAATCTCCTTTGTTTGAAAGGGTTCAGCAACATACATTATCACCATGTTTCTCAAACTTAGGCCCTTGTGGAAAACAAAAATATAAGTTATTGATCTATCAGATTCAATAAGATCTTTGGATGATAGTAGGCCGCAGAATAGGGAGACATGAACCCCAAGTTTTAGATAGGATGATTTCAAAACGTACTAGAACTATTTGTAATCCTGCTGAGCTGTTGCTAATTGTGACACATGATATTGCAAAGTATATAGCTGCCAGCCTTCAAGATGTCTTCTACTGCTATGCATCTTTCTCTCTGCTCTACATCTTTCGGCTGTCATTAGCAAGGGTGGGGGGGAGGATTGGAAGGGAAGAAGGCTGGAGGTGTTACATTCCTGTGCTATAAATGGGAAGGAGGAGGGGGAGTATAAAATTCTTGTTCTTAAGTTTCTGTTTCCTTGCTCAACTGTCTTTCTACTGCGCAACTGCTAATTTTTATCAAAATATGTCAAGGTCAACGGACAGAAGCCTCATCACCACCTGCAGATGCCCACATGACCACATCCAGAACTTTTAATTGGAGGAAGATCTTGGACTTTGGGGGCTAGGATCAATTTCACCCCTTTGTATATGTGATCTGTGCGCCTAATTTCTTAGATTCAGAATTCTTATAAATATATAAGATATATAAATATATATATTTATAAATATATTTGAACACAGAAGGACGAAACCATGAGAAATAAAGAACTGAAAGTAGCCAGTGGGTAGAGGTTTGAGATGTAGATGGATATATTTGGAGATTGTCTGTCAGTAAGACAGGAAGTAAGTTGTGAAATTGTTCAGAAAAATATAAAAAGAATGCCTTGGGATGAGTTCGGGGCCACTGGCCGTAGTTATTCCTTGCTGGACTCAGCTATGTCACTGGATCTCACTGCAATGATCGATGGAAGTAATGTTAGGATGGCTATTCATGTTTCAAATTGCTCATGAAATAAACCTCTGAATCTTTAAGTAAGAATTATTGTTTGTGGTCTGTCTCTGTTGGGATATTTTATGACACCGTTTAAAATGCATGGACTTTAATTCCCAGTATTCCCCAGCCAGCATTTGGAATTCTGGGAGTTGGGAGTCAACTTATTTTAAAGATTCTGCTAAGGTTTAGCACACTGCTTTTGTGTGCGTGTGGGAGGACAAGGCCTACCTCATAGCCTGTAATTGCTATTTGGTGCATGGAATCATTTGCCGACTTGATGATATCAAGAACTGTTGCGAGAGCTTCTTCCAGTTCGGCAGTGCCTTCTGAATTCTTGCTGCATTTTAACATTTCCTGGTTGTAAAGGGAATTTAAAAAAAAAAAAAAAGCAAATATCACATTACAAGGCCTTAAAATGCTGCCGAATGTTGACATCCTTACATGGAAGAAAAATGGTTGTTTTTGTCAACCCGTTCTTGATTAGTACACAATCCAAGAAAGGAAAGGAAACAATGTTGTATACAAGTTTATTTAATATCATTAAATATCATGAAATAAAGGAACTCCTCATCCTACGACCACAATGAAGCCTGCCTATTATAGGAGTTAAGAAGGTTATAAAACAGATAATCATGTAAGCAGACCTGATTTTACACCCTTTTTTGCCTCAGTTGTTAAACCCATTGTTTGCCATGGGATCTTTTTGCCCAAACCAGATACAAAACACCACCATTTGTCTGAAATGGCATAGGGTAGGGGTGTCAAACCGGATCTGGCCCGCAAAGTGATTAGATCTGGTCCGCGGTGCCTCTGCCAGCAAAAACAGAGCCCAGGAGTCCCTCCTGAACTCCGTTTTCACTGGCAGAGAGCTACAGGGTGTCAAGCTGGCCATGCCCACCTCAACCACGCCCACTGGCCACCCCTCCCCCTGAGCTGTGGCCCTCAATGAAATAGAATTTGACACCCCTGGTATAGGGTTTCCTGCCTGAGTAGGGAGTTGGACTAGAAGACCTCCAAGGTCCCTTCCAACTCCCTTATTCTGTTTCTGCTGCATTCATTTGTTTCCCCATCCCACCCCACGCTTAGCATCAACCCAATTTTAGAATGGACTGAACAGTCACCCTCTTGTGCAATTAAGAACTGCAAAAATATGTTACTTTTGTGAGCAGATAAGCCATTCTCTTACCTTCAGAAGCAACTGATATTTGGTAATCCTCTGGACCGGCTTTAAAAGATAAGCATCAAGGGAGAGTTTATGGTCTAATTTCCTCTGACACTCCTGTAAAACAAAAAAAAAGTAAGAAAAAAAGAGAGAATGAGATTATTCTGGTCTAACAGGGTACACTAAGAACGAAATTACAAATGTAACTTTTTTATGTTTTCTGAGGTTCTCGTGGATATTTGTATGTGAATCTTTGGTTATTCGGGTTTTCTCTCGTGTAAAATTGGAAGTATCTAGGCAATGTTTCGATGAAGTCTCATTCATCATCTTCAGGCTTGTGTCTTCAGCTCTGTGCGTCTCTGTACACACACAGACACACATATACATATACATATACATATACATATACATATATATATATATATATTCTTAAGTTATCGCGGGTACTTACATGTATGGCATTCAGCTTAGTTCGGGTATTTTCCCACGTTATAATAGTTGTGCTTTTAAAGTTGTAGCAATGTTTCAGCAGAATCTCATCTGCCATCATCAGGTTTCTGTATAGTGTTCTCATCTGTGAGTCAGACTTTTACAGTGGTTTCAGATTTAAATTTGGGGCAGCCTATTGCTGTGCCAGAATGGTTTTTTCTTCCTCCTGATTGGTTGGGAGTTTTGGTCTGTGTTTACACAGCAAACTCCAAGACCAATAAACACAGAACAAGACTCCCAACCAATCAGGAGGAAGAAAAAACCATTCTGGCACAGCAATAGGCTGCCCCAAATTTAAATCTGAAACCACTGTAAAAGTCTGACTCACAGATGAGAACACTATACAGAAACCTGTTGATGGCAGATGACATTCTGCTGAAACGTTGCTTCAACTTTAAAAGCACCACTACTATGACGTGGGAAAATACCCGAACAAAGCTGAATGCCATACATGTAAGTACCCACGAAAACTTAAGAATATATATATATATATATATATATATATATATATATATGTATGTATGTATGTCTGTCTGTCTGTGTGTCTGTCTGTCTGTCTGTCTGTCTTAGGGAGATTAGATAGTATTAGGAAACACACAGCACACTGTCCCACTGATCTTATTCGGAAGGCAAATGGACCTTTTTTTTTTAAGAGGTGTTGCTTCTCATCCAGGAAGCATCTTCAGTTCTGACTGAATGCTGGGGAATTAAAGAGCCAATGAAACATCTTCAAAGTGCTAACAACCAGGTGACTGGAAAGGATATAATGTCAGGGTTCCAAGTAATACTTCCCATAGCAAACAGAACTCCAAGGCAGGTAGGTTCCTCAAATAATAGTTTTGTTGGATATATCATATTGGCATGATCTGGTGAAAACCGACTCTGAATGTTGCCGTGGTTTTCACCTTATTAAAAGTAAAAGTTTCCCCCCCTTTTTTCAAACAGTCAGTCACAGGGTCCAATCAGGGTGCCATCTGGTTGCCCCTCGTTCATCTGGCCACCTGTAGAAATGTCCTTGGTTCCCAGAAGAAAGTATTTTGTTTTGGCTACAAAACCCCAGCTATTTAAATTCCACCCCGTTCCCTATCCCCCAGCTCCCTATCCCCCAGCCTCAAAGTGGCTCTGGTCAGGTCAGCTTCAGGGTTGCCATATAAATCCTTCCATTCCCCAGCATTCAGTCAGAACTGAGGATGCTTCTTGGGCGAGGAGCGAAATGACTTCAAGAAAAAAATGGAATCCAGTTGCCTTTTGAAAAAAAGCATCTTTGGGACAACCATGACCTGGATGACTGAGAATCTTCATTGACAAATAGCACACACAAAAAAAAATACATTGGCACAAAAAAAAATACATTGATGTGAAATATGAGAACCAGTTTGATGTAGCAGTTAAAGATAATCAGACTAGAACCAGGAGAACTTTAGTTCTAATCCCAGCTTAGATTCAAAGTCACCTGGGTGACTTTGGGCCAGTCACTCTCTGTCAGCCCTAACAAGAAGGCAAGAATGAACAATTTTTTGAAAAGGTTGCCAAGAAAACTGCAGGGGTTCCCCCAAGCACAGTCACCAGAAGTTCACATTGACTTTCTCCAAAAAAGAAAAAAATATATAGCAGTTCATCTGAGTGATCTGTCTCGTTCAGCACAGTAAACGTCCAATTGCCATTCCTTTCCTGCAAAGAGATTCGGATGCTAACTTGCAAAGATCATTCATTTTGCTGACACTCAAATGTGCTTTGTTCTCCTCTTCTGGAACTTCCATTGTTCCGGCCATGAACATGTATAGTGTGTTTGCCAGAGGATAGTTCAGGCAGCTACTGGACAGTCTTGGTGGCATTAGCAATTCAATCTCTCATGAACAAAGGCAAATATACGTGTCCCAGGACAATGTTGCAGGATCCAATGATGGTCGGTCACCGGGATCAGAGGTTTAGTCTTCCAAGCTTTTGGATTTGTGCTGGAGCCCAACCAGGGAACTTATCTCTAGCAGAATGTAATAATCTTCTTATAAAATATTTAGTATTTATTTGATTTGTCAATCGCTTACAAGGTACAGGTATAAGAATAGATATAGTTTTGAATACATGAGATACTTGTCAGAAAAATTAAAAAAACAACAGGACAGGAACGGTAGGCACGATTGCTGCGCTTATGCACACCCCCTACAAACCTCTTAGGAAAGGGGTGAGGTCAATAGTAGACAGTCTAAGATTAAAGTTTTTGGGGTTTGGGGGAGAAACCACAGAGTCAGGTAGAGTATTCCAAACATTGACCACTCTGTTGCTGAAGTCGTATTTTCTGCAGTCATGTTTGGTGCGGTTAACCTTGAGTTGTATCTATTGTGTGCTCTTGTATTGTTATGATTAAAGCTGAAGTATTCATTTGCAGGTAGGACATTGCAATGTATGATTTTATATGCTATATTTAGATCGGACTGGAGGCGGCGTAGTTCTAGGTTTTCTAGGTCTGGAGTTTCAAGTCTGGTGGCCTAAGGTATTCTGCAACGAGTCGAGGAGCGGAGAACTCCTCTTGTGAAATATTTCTGGACTTTCTCAACTGTGTTAATATCAGATACGTAATGCGAGTTCCAGACTGATGAGTATAGTATATCAAGTATAGGTCTAGCAAATGTTTTGTACGCTCTAGTTAGTAGTGTGATATTACCAGAGAAGAAGCTACGTAGGATTAAAAGAGTAAGGGAGTTGACCTTGTTAGAAATATGCAAGGACCATAATATAAGTTAGGGGACCTTAAACATAATTTGACTCCTGGAAAACAAGAAAATATTCAGAAGCAACTCAGTCAACCATCTAGAATAAGATAACAGAGTTGAAAGTGACCTTGGAAGTCTTCTAGTCCAACCCCCTGCCCAGGCAGGAGACCCTCTACTATTTCAGACAAATGGTTATCCAATCTCGTCTTAAAAACCTCCAGTGATGGAGCACCCACAATTTCTGAAGGCAAGTTGTTCCAGTGGTTAATTGTTCTCACTGAAAGGAAATTTCTCCTTAGTTCTAGGTTGTTTCTGTCCTTGATTATTTTCTACCCATTGTTTCTTGTGCAGCCTTCAGGTGCTTTGGAGAATAGCTTGACTCCCTCTTCTTTGTGGCAGTCCTGAGATACTGGAAGATTGCTATCAGGTCACCCCTAGTCCTTCTTTTCCTTAAACTAGACACACCCAATTCCAGCAACTGTTGCGTCTCCATAAATACAGTATATTCCCTCTACATTCCAGAAGAGAGGATGATTTCCAACACGGGTTCAAAAGCTTGGAAGACTAAATCATGGATCTCCATGACAGACCAACATTGGATCCTGCAATTCATTCTCCATCCTTCTTGTTACAGGTGGTTATTAATGTAATAGACCCTGGCGTTAACAACAATGGAGCCTGCCACAAATTATAACAATCTTGTTTGAGCTTTATTATTTTCATCCTCGAGAAACACATAAGTCAGTTCTGGCACGGATGCTTGTTGAACCTTGAAGTGGAATCTTTAATAGGATGGACATTCCTAAATTATTTTAAACAGGCACACTAAATTTGAAATGGAAAGAAATGGAAAGATACAGAGAACCCATATCATGACAGAGTATTCTGAAAGAATAGTGGTTGTTCAGAGGTGGTATTCAGCAGGTTCTGACCAGTTCTGGAGGACCAGTAGCAGAAATTTTGAGTAGTCCAGAATACCGCCTCTGACTGGTTCCGCCCCCATCTATTGTCTGCCTCCCAAGTCCCAAGTGATTGGCTGGGTCTTCTTTTGTTGCCCTACACAGGAGAACGGAGCTGGAAATCAGGTTAGTGGGGTGGGGAGGGAATGGGGATTTTTCAGTAACCTTTCCCTGGAGTGGGGTGGGAATGAAGATTTTACAATATCCTTCCTCTGCCACGCCCACCAAGCCACACCCAACAAGCCACACCCACCAAGCCACGCTCACAGAACTAGTAATAAAATTTTAGAATCCCACCACTGTGGTGCTTGTGTGCTTGGGCCATGCAGGTTATGAACATTTGTTTAGTGGCCATTCAAAGCTGCAACAGCACTGAAAAATATGACTTATGGTCACTGCAGCGTCAGATGCTTGGCAACTGACTCATATTTATGATGGTTGCAGTGTCTCCGAAGTCATGTGATCCCCTTTTGCGAACTTCTGACCATCAATGTCAATGGGGGAGCCAGATTCACTTAACAACCTGTGTTACTAACAACGGCAGTGATTCATTTAATAACTGTGGCAAGAAAGGTCATAAAATTCACTCAACAATCGTCTTGGTTAGCAACAGAAATTTCAGGATCTGTTATGGTCATAAGTTGGGGACTATCGATGTAGTGGGGAAGTAAACAGAGAAGGTCAATGGCAGTAGTACTGATTTTTCTACTCCTGTTATAGCCCACTAAACAATTCTTTCTCCTCCTCCTTCATCCACTGAAGCCCCAAGATGGCAGCCATAAAAGCTTGTAATATGGAGTGGTGGATAGAGTGTTACATTAGCATCCAAGAAGCCCAGGTTCAACCATAGAGGATTGGGTAATTTTAGCGCAGCCTCATACATCCAAATCTATAAACAAATAAGCTTACATGAGCTACTGGAAACAAGGTGGAAAATTAATAAATAAATCTAAGCAAAGCAGTAATTAAATACAGATTAAAAGACAGAGCTCTGCACTTGTGCGGAAGTGCCCTCACTGAGAGGAAAATACTGATGCTTTCAATCAATCCATATTATTTGGCAACTAGGTGCTTTGGTGAGTTAGTAAGCATATTTAATGCAACAGATCACACAGAACCACAATGTTGAAAAGGAGTTGAGAGATCACGTACGTCATTGTTTCCCAACCTTGGCTACTTTAAGATGTGTGGACTTTAACTCTCAGAATTCTGGGATTTGTAGTCCAAAGGCCTTAAAATGGCCACCAAGATGAGAAACACTGATTTAGGCCAACCCATTGTCTGGTGTTGGATCTTCTAACCAAGGAGAACAACGGTGTTTCAGTTGGTTTGTTTTCTTGAGCCTACCTGAAAAAAAAGGCTGTCTCCACAATGCCTCCAAAGAGCCTCTGACTTTGGCTTGTTTTGGCAATATTTTTCATAGATCTGAAGATCTTCTTTCTGCAATACAAAGGACATCAGTGTTGAATCATGTCAATCAACCTATCCAAAGGAGAAGCTTTCACCCCAAATAAATTTGCCAGAATGGGCAAACCTCTTCTTTTGTAACTTTGCATCATGTTTATTGCAGACTTCATATTTTTAAGACCAAACTTAGCTTTAGGCTTATGAATCATGCTAAAACCAGGACTTTTTAAAGCCATTGAGAAGCCAAAACCAAACAGAATATAATTTGAGGAATGTGCATTTCTTTCTACAACCTCTATGATATTTAGGTACCACATCTGGAGTTTCATTGAAACTCTCCCAGTCTCCAAAATAGCTAAGAGTTTATTCCTGGCTGCTCTAGTGATTTAACCGCATTTTCACCACATCCTCTAAAGCCCTTAGGCCTGGCACTTTGTTGATTCAACTCCCAAAAGGACAACTTCAAAATCCACTTGACTGTCTTTGTCTATTCATGGTACTCTGCATAGGTTTGAATTGTCCCACAGGCCGATGAAAGTGAAACCAA
Organism: Emydocephalus ijimae; assembly: GCA_004319985.1. Taxonomy (NCBI): domain Eukaryota; kingdom Metazoa; phylum Chordata; class Lepidosauria; order Squamata; family Elapidae; genus Emydocephalus; species Emydocephalus ijimae. The sequence continues at coordinate 10,007 of BHEV01075680.1, forward strand.
TGTCATGAAGATCACATGAATTGTTAATATCACTTTATAATGCCTTGCTAAGACCACACTTGGAATACTGTATCCAGTTTTGTTACCAGAATATTAAAAAAGATGTTGAGACTGGAAAGAGTGCAACAAAGATGATTAGGGAACTGGATGATAAAACACATGAAGAAGGGTTTCAAGAATTGAGCATGCTTAGTTTGATGAAAAGAAGGACTAGGGATAATGTGATAGCAACCTTCCAATTTCTATAGGGCTGCCACAAAAAAGAGGGGGGTCAACCATTTTTTGAAACCTGCATCAAAAAGGGATGCCTCATGTCAAGTATTGAGCATGGGTCGGAAGAAATGGAGACAGCCTCTGAACGGTGAACTTCAGCTCTTTATTTACATAGTGACTTCGCTATTTAACAACAGTGAGCCAGCCTTATATAGGCAACCTTTTTAAATGTTAACGAATAGCGAGCTAGGAACGCTAGCTCTTTCAACCAATAACAACACTTCGTTAAGGGCCAATCGGATTCCTTGAAACTAGCCA
>BHEV01075684.1:0-12591 GCA_004319985.1 Emydocephalus ijimae
TGGCCTGACAACAAACTCAACGACACCTTCAAGCCTTTCAAACACAGGCAGACAGAACTTTTCTCCCCAAAAGGATGTGTTCTATGGGGAGATAGAGTCGTCATCCCAGAAAGACTGCAGCATAAGGTCCAAAACTATTGCATGATGGACACCCGGGCATCGTGCGAATGAAGGCACCAGCAAGGAGCTATGCTTGGTGGCCAGGCATAGATAAGCAAATAGAAACCTGGGTCGCTACCTGCAACAAATGCCAGGAAACACCCTCAGCTCCACCAAAAGCACCACCAATGGAATGGGAAGCACCCCGAGGTCCCTGGTCCCGTATCCACATCAATTTTGCGGGACCCACCAAGGGGCATACATTTCTCATAACAGTGGATGCCTATTCCAACTGGCTTGAGGTCCACAAAATGAAGAGCACCACAACAGAGACAGTCGTTAAAAAACTAAACAGACTATTTGCTACACATGGCTTGCCAGATGTCTTGGTTTCAGACAATGGCCCACAATTCACCGCCTTGGCATTTGAGCAGTACCTAGCAGACCGGGGGATACGCCACGCCTTAACATCGCCGGCTCACCCTGCAGCCAATGGTAGGGCTGAACGAAGGGTCCAGTTCATAAAGAAAACCTTACACAAGATGGAACAAGGGAATATCCATGACAAGGTGACCAGGATGCTCCTCCTCCAGCATATTACTCCAAACAGCACCACAAACAAAACCCTAGCCGCCCTCCTGATGAGCAGGAAACTTCGATCACATCTTGACTGACTACACCCTGCCTACACACCGGAAAAGCCCCTGGGGTCCAGCAGCAAGTATCACACGTTTAAGGTAGGAGACCCGGTGTTTGCAAAAAACCTTACCGATGACCCATTGTGGGTCCCCACTACCATAACTCAACTTACAGGTCCCCATTCCTACCATTTACAAACTACTGATGGGGGACTGTGGAAGCGCCACATCGACCAGATACGCTCCAGGTTGGCATCTACCCACTTCACAAGCCCTGAACTCCAAACCGGGGGGGGAAGGGAAATCGAGGGGGCCGAAAACGAACTAGTACCCGACCCAGTACTCGAAAACCAACAATCAGCGCAACCAAACCTGGATTATCCATCTTCCGAAGAAGAGCCGGGGCAGATGGCCATCTCTTCACGAAGCAGCACAGCGGCATCAGCAGCCCCAGAGAATCCAGATGACAGCCTTGACGGGAGTAGAGATGGCAACACCGAGTCACCCATCGGAGAAGCCAGATCACCATTATCGCCGAGCTCAACTAACAGCCCACCGGAACCAGAGTCCGGGCAAAGACTGGTGGAGCAACGAAGATCAGGTAGACAGGTGAGACGACCTGCCTACCTGCGAGAATATATCACCCCACCCTTGAGATGGAACCTAGGGGGGAGGGGTGTTCCAAACTAAGCAAACTCGTTAGCTTGCGATTCTAATAGTTTACTTTCACAGCAGGCTCGTAAACCTGCACTTCTGATTGGCCCGCTAATAGCGGATCGTGATTGGTCATTGTCGGCTGATCTGATTGGCTGTTAGTGGGTCGCCGCTGATTGGACGCTTTCCAGTGCGGCAAACTCAAATTATTGGATGTTGTTACAGCAGCCAGCTCTATAAAAGAGCTGCTGCTGCCCTAGTATTTTGCTCTGTTCTGAAGTCACTAATAAAGAGTTGAAGTCACTATTCGATGCCTCGTCTCCGTTCTTGCGCCCACTCTCCCAGATTTAACAGAGAGGTTAATTACCTCCTTAGAACAGTACTTTAATTGTTATCCATATCATAATCAAGACAATTGCCCTGGCTTTTAATCCAAGGCCAAGGTCCCTTATAATAAACTCAATATCTGCTTCCACTTAGCAATTATTTCAAGCCATCAAGCATCTGGCCTTGCTGCTGACCATTTCCCGATGTTCCCCTAATTCCAGAATGCTGCAGTTTTCTCCAGGAACTTTTAAATTTCTTAATCCCTCCTCAAGGAATACTGGCATCAAGTCAAGCTACAGCCACATTGAAATTTCATCCAATTTTTCTCCATTCCCTCCTGATTGTGGAACATGTCCCATGTATTTTGTGCACCTCTGTCCCACCCCTCTTAATGGCAGCAATTTGGAGAAGTGATAATAGGAGAAAAAGAATCAAATTCATTTATAAAAGTAGTAGGTAGTAGCATTGCAGGACTTTTCCTGTCCTTTAGTTATACTGTTGGCTTTAAGAACTTTTTCCACCTTTGTCTAGATAGAGACTGTTTTTCTTCCCAAGTCTGGCCTTGAGGCCCCAGATTTACGTATCATATTTGTATCCATCACCTTCATGGAACTGAAATGGTTGAAGTACATGAGGCTCTTATGTCTGAGATTATGTCATGTTTTGAGATATATTTCTGGAATAAAGGGCAGAGGGAAGATTAACTTTTGAGTAAGAAAAAATTTTTTTTAAAAGAACATCCTTGTGCCAATTTTTTTTTAATTGTAATTGAAAAAGATATTGATGCAGTCAGAGAGTTTGAGCCTTTGTTCATTTCCTTTTAAGTTAAGTGTGGTATGAAAAATAATGGGAAGTGGTTTGCAAAGTCACATTGGCTTTTATCACCTCTTTCAGCAATGACCAGGAGGAAGTTCTGTCAATGCTGAATGCTTTGCCTAAAGCAATGTACGGATCAAATTTATTCATTAGATCTTTTGTCAACTGACCAATAATACTGTGTGAGTATTGGTACTTTCCTGTGTTGTTGTTTCTAAAGAAGCTAAATTCCTCTGCTTTGTCTTATGTGGAAATCTGGACATTTCTAGAGAAGTGAGAAGTTACTGCAATTAAACTCTTTATATCTGACGGTATTGCCTTCAGTCGTGCTCTTGATCTTGTGTTCTTAATTATGTCTCTTGGAATGTTACTTAACATCTGCAGACTGTGTGTGTGTGTGTGTGTGTGTGTGTGTTTATGTATGTATATACCAGAGGTCCCCACACTTGGCAACTTTAAGACTTGTGGACTTCAATTCCCAGAATAGCTCCCATAGCTGGCTGGAGAATTCTGGGAGCGTATAGATAAATGGATAGGCAGACAGACAGTGTACAGAGGCCCTCCTGAAGAACTGCAGCTGGGTATTCTTTGGTATGATGTGCTCAACTGGAAGCTAGGTAGTCATTTGTTGTGATGGCTTTAACTTGGATTACCGAGCTAAGAAATGGATTGTACTCAATGGTCCCTTGTTTTCCAACTCAGGGATTCTCTGACAAGCAGCAAATACTCTTATGGACTGGATTCCTTATTGCAGCTATCGTACAGTACTTCTGATTCCTCACAAGAAGAATCAAGAGAGAGGCTAAAGTAGGCTAAAGTAGCCGCTTTTACTCTTATGGGAAAGCAGAGCTGGTTTGCTGGCTAGTTTTAGAACAGAAGGAATAGAAAAGAGGAAGTCTTTGTTTCTTAAAGACTTTTAAAAAAAACATATGCACATATGGATGCTAAGTGATGTGGTTGTTAAGTGAGTTGTGCCTAATTTTATGACCTTTTGCTGTGGTCGTTAAGTGAGTCACCATGTTTGTTCCCTGTTGACTTTACCTGCTCCCTGGGAAGATTGCAAATGATTATCATGTTACCCCAGGACTGGCATAAATGGTTGCCGAGTGCCTAAATTTTGATCATGTGACTGCAGGGATGCTGTGATGGTCCTAAGTATGAGGACTGGTCATTAGTCCTTTCTTTCAGCATTGTTGTAACTTTCAGTGGTTGTTAAACAAATGGTCATAAGTTAAGGATTATATGTAAGTTCGTTTCAGCTTTTATGTAATAGTATCTGAAGTAATCTTATATTATGGTTACATTTGCATGTAATATTTTGAAGCAAATAACTTGATAATCAGGCGTAGCCTAAAGTAGTCTATTATTTCCTCCGTGTTTTAAGGCAATAGCAATTCAAAAAAAGTGAATAAATTTTAAGAGAAGCATGATGATAGTTGTTAATGATTTATATCCTTCCTTTATACTCTGGTGAAGAGAGGGATAAATATTCTGTTCTTTACACATTGCAAAGGGGCAGAAATGCAACTGATAGAATTACAGAGTTGGAAGAGATTTTGAAGGCCTTCTAGCCCAACCCCTCCACTTGAGCAGGAAACCCTACATCACTTCAGACAAGTGATTGTCCAATTTCTTCTTAAAAACCTCCGGTGTTGGAGCACCTGCAACTTCTGGAGGCAAGTTGTTCCACTGCTTAATTGATCTCAATGTTAGGAAGTTTCTCTTTAGTTCTAGGTTGGTTCTCTGCTTGATTAGTTTCTATCCATTGTCTTTTGTTCTGCCTTCAGCCTGCCTTCAGAATAGGTTGACCACCTCTTCTTTGGAGCCACCTCTTAGATATTGGAACACTGCGATCTGGTCACTTCTAATCTTTTTTGGTCCCCTAGATCAACTAATCTGTTATTTCTTTATTGTTGAAAATAATTCTTCTCTATTTCTTGTAAATATATCTGTAAATATATTTTTACAGATGGCCACATGACTGATTATTTTTTTTTCACAAGAAAGGCTTTTAATTCTTTTTATAGCTTTCTCTGACTAGTGCCTTCTACAAAGATACAACAGTTCCAAACTTACTTATTTAATCAATAATGTTTGCAAGTTGACTAATGCTGTAAACTGTTGTGAATGTAAATTTTCCAATTTCATTGTGCTTGAGGTTGGAAGAGAAATTCAAGAAATCCATGGGTAAAGAGGGGGAACTGCAAATTCACCCCGTCTCCTTTCCCTGAAATCCAGAAATAAGTATTCTTCTACCATAGTTAAAATCAATTTTCTGCAAAAGTGGAAAGATATTCAGTATATTACTGAAAAAAAATGATGTTGTTGCTAAGAGTTCACACTGACTTGACAACACATAAACCAATCAATCAATCCTCTGTATAAAGTAGATTCTAGAACTATAAGAAAGCTTTAGGGTGAGAGTTAAAACTAACCGGATACATATGAAATGAACTTTAATTGAGAATTATAGAAAATCAAATGTTATAGATCAGTGAAAATAAAAAGGGACCTAAAGAGAGTGTGGGTTGAAGCATTGAACTGTGTAATATGTATACAGTTTTGCATGGTTCATGTTGCCATGAAACGTAATAGCTGTTCTATCAGCAGAGGGAGATGTTGCAAAACTTACCATGGCATTAGGAAGTATTATCGCAAGCAAAGAGGGAAAGCCACAGGATTGTTGCTCACTGTTTACCCACAATGCATATATTTTTCTTGGTTATATCTCCAATATTTAGACTCACCTAAGATATCAAGAATTGTGGACCTTTTCTGCATAGGGAAGTTTAAAAGAATTATTGTATAGACATGAAAAGGCAATGCTTTTCTTTTTCTTTCTTATGATAGTACTGTGACTACACTGTTACCACTAATGCATTAACACTTACATACATACATACATACATACATACATACATACATACATACAGTATATATTGATTAATCTTGTTAAAATTAAATTTAAAAAATAAGCAAATAATTCATTTTTGTATAATTTTATAACATGTCGTTATTTCATTCACTTTTAATTTTAGCTGTTTTATATTGATAAATATCTCTGTTTCTGGCTACAAAACATATTGTCTTAGTGTCAACTTTCAGTCTAAACCATGCATGAAGGAGTCACTTGAAAATATGATCCAGTGTGGGGAAAACATTGAGTTTCATTACACCTTGCTGACACTGTTGTGCTCTGAATACGCCTTGCTTGAAAAGGCATTGTTATTCTCATTACTGTTTAAAAAAACAGAATGTGGTTTCACACCTTAGCATATCACCATACAATCTCTAACGCAGGGCAAAACACTTGTAATTAAATCAAGGCTCTTGTACGAAAAGCTACTAAAGTTCCATCTTATTTTCATTAATACCTAAGCACTTTGAATAATTACCAAGCAAATGATTCTTCCCATTGAAATTTTTAGGAAAATGTGATTTATATAGTCTGACAAGAAACGAGCTGAATTCACTGAATTTCAGGAGACTGGGATTTCAGTAGGAGTCTTTTTCGAATCAAGAATTGGTTAATCTTAAATTGTTACACTACCTTGGCCGGTTTCAGACTTCCAGGGCTGGTTCTCTGTTTATTCTTGCCCAATGTACCAGGAACTTACATGCCACAGAGCAAAATTGTAGATTTGTATGATAAGTAAAATATGGGAATAAAAGAAGATAAATCAACAATATTATGAAAGAGACCAGAAAACAATTGTTGCAAGCCAAATAAAACAAACCCTGAGCGGAGCTTGCCAGTTGCGGCTGCTCCACCCCTACCATCTTGGGGCCAAAAAAATAGGAACATATTTTATAACAGGAAGTCTAGCGATGTGACCACTTTCCTATCGTCTTGAAGCATGTCTCCTTCCATGAGCTTCTTTCTTTTTTCCATGAATTGCCATTGTCTGGGCCTAAAGGGAAAAGCAGAAGAGATCTAAAAACAAAAACTATGCTGTCCAAGTTATCATTTCCACTGTGATGAAGGGTCAGCTGAAATCACCTGCATATCCATCTAAATTGTCTAAAGGGTCAGCTGAAATTACCTGCATATCCATCTAAAGCAGGGGTCTCCAACCTTGGCCAGCTGGCTGGGGAATTCTGGGAGTTGAAGTCCTCCAGGCTTCAAGTGGCCAAGGTTGGAGACCCCTGATCTAAAGCATTTTACTTCAGGTAAAATAGGCACCCAGGGCAGCTTATTTAAAACCAGTAAAGCAAGACAGTCCTTGCCTTTCAGCACAATCTAAGTGGGAAGACAGGAAAAAGGATAGAGGGAGGAAAGAGACAAAATGCCAATTCTGGAATATTATACAGAAATACTTAATAACCTGAATGGAAATAGCTCAGGAACTGGAGGTAATGTTTCAGCAGAAATGAAATGATCTTATTTTTCCCATTTCCTCTGGTTGGTTGAATAAAAATTCTAAAAATTATTAAAGAATGTAGTGTTGAAGGTAACAAAGAGAGACTTCCATGTAAGAAGTCCAGGAAGACAACTAAAACTGCCGGTGATAAGAGAAGAGGGAGTCATGGATTTGTGTCAATATGAAATATTTATCCTGAAAATGAAAAATTATTCAGTTTTGGATTAGTTGGACTTTTTTATTAATTTAAAGAATATATTGAAAACACTTATCAATGTACTTGATCAGTTTTTTAGCATTTCTTGATCTATGTTGCTATTTTGAGAAACATGCATTAAATTGTCTTTAAATGATTGTAATGGGATACTTGTTTCATTTGCTGCCATTAAATGCAAGAGTTAATTAGCAACTTCCTGAAAGGGAAATAACCTTAAAGCAAGAGAATTTTGGAAGAGAAGCTATTGAAGAAGAGGGAAAGACTATTCACACTGGACAGTAAAAAAGAAGGAAAACAAAACAGTGCAATTTAAAATGCATTTTAAAAGTCATTTTATAATTAAGCACATAAGAGTAGTTCTGTTGATATGCTTATTGAAAGAGAAACAATTTCTTATAGTATGCCATGTATGTTCTGTTCCTATAACTTCACTATTAAATAAAGCTTTAATTATTTATTGGATTCACATACTGTACTAAGTGATAAAGTGGTCAGTACAGTTTCAACTTTCCTAAGATTGTCTGAATCAGCCAGTTGTGGATTATTCTGTAAATCGCAGTGAAGAAAGCTTATTTATTTATGTGCATATTCTGCCTTGTCTCATACATAGAAGTGTATCTCAATTTATTAACCCACCATTGAGGTTGGCTGTGCAGAGGGAGAATCATTGATTCACTCAGCTAGCAGGTATCGCCATCAAATGAGACAGGAATCTTGGTCTCTCCAATTGCAGTTAATCATCTTCTATATACCTAGCACAAAGAGTGAATCAGCTTTCTGTGAATATCCATTGGAAACCAATAAAGCTGTTCCAGGTTCCAAAAGAAAGATTTGAGATGGCCTCACAATCAGAAACAACTTTATTTTCCATACGCCATTTAGGGACTGCTGTTTCCAACCTAACCCCTTCTTAAACAAGCCTTCTGATGAAAATATTTGCAGACTGCCACAAATTGCTAATACTTTCCTTAAAATGGTTAGTTAACTACTGTATATCAGACTATACATTTTCTAAATGAGGAACTGTCATACATTGCTTGGTGTACACTCAGCCCATAGATTTGATAGTCATTGTTTGCTTAGGCATAGGGAAAACGGAACTAGGCAGAAACCCCTTGCCATGAGTCTATAAAGTGGATAAAACAATGCTTCTCTCCATGAACAGTTGTTTGCAGTCTTCTAAAAAAAATTCTGCCAGCTTTTTTCCCTGAATATGGTTTTGTTTGATAAGTATTTCAGATCATATTAGTAGTGTCCATGAGAAATGGGAGTAAAAAGGGGGCTGAGGCTTCAACTGCAGCTGCCATCTTTTCTTTTCTTTTTTCCCCACTGTAGTTACATTTCAGACCCAAGAAGACGAAGGAAGGGGAGGGGAATTTTCCATGCCTAAATCTTGAGCGGAACAGCATGTAGATAATGTGGAGATAGTCATAGCTTTAATTACATAGTCATGTTTTGTAGAAGTAGGGAAAGCAGGAGGTCTGCTTTGTTTTGGACAGAATTCGTGGGAATAGGTCATTCTTAGTTCATACCTAACGGTAGGTCATGCACCATGGTTTACAGGGAGTTTTGCTTAGACAAAATCTAACAAATGTTATTGCACTGTGAAGATAGTTCTGATTTGACAGCACCAGCATGTTTTCAGTTCCTATGAAGTCTAAGAGAAGCGTGTGGGTGTATGCACACACAAGTCCCAGTTGCCAAAAACAAAAGATTTATGAATATTATTTACTTTATAAATTGTGCTAGATGAAAATTATCTTAGTAACAGGAATTTCCCCCAAGGTTCTTTTCATAATTTCTTTTTCATTTTGTACCTGGATGTTTTTATAAATTATTTCCCAAGCTACACTGCAACTTTGAATTTAGCTATGACCCAACTATATTTGATGGATACAATTAGTAACGTGTTGATCTCATACTTGGCGCAGTCACTCAAAACAATTCGAATTTGCATTATGTGATTCGGCTTTAATAAGAAATACTATTATTAAAACAAAAAGATTGTGGTCAGTTTTACTCCAATCGATTTTATTCTTGATTTATTATCTACAGACTCTCGAGGAATATAATTAGCGCTTTTAAAATTATAACATCATAAATTATAGAAGAATATGGTCTAAGTATTCTCTGTTTTTGCAATAAAGGTGCTCTGTGACATTTCTCCTTAGAGCTGCTCGGATCATCCAGAGAGTGGGAGGTGCTTCAGTCTGTGCTGTTGTAGGCTGAGCTTAATTACTGAGGAACGCTCCTCCTTCCATCACGTGGCTCCATTACAGCATTCCCCAGTTTATGCTCAGCCTCGTGAGAGTTAGGCTGTTTCTGATAAAGCTCCTTGGCCGATTCAGGATCTCTTCTAATTTCACTTGAAGGTTTGATTAATATTTTTTCCTGTAACCTCTGCGCAATTGGGTTTGTCTCTAGATTAAGGGGAGTGCATTCCTTGCCCCCAAGGGGGGGAAAAAAGCGGGCGGTTTAGCAGCGCTCTTGCGCTCACCCCCCCCATCCTTGATCTGAATTTTCCTGCCGCTTTCCATGCCGCCCTCATTAGCGGCTTGAACTTATCATGCTTCAAAGCGCCGCTGGTTTCCCCCCCCCCACGAACGCCAATCATCCCAGGAAGGGGTGAATTTCTCCTCACTGCCCCTCGGCATTCTAAGCTTGCCAGAGGGGCTTAATTCCATCCTGTGTGGCCCCGACAGTTAGATCCATAGGCGGCCGCCATTTTGGGGCCACCTCGTGGTCGGGCGCCATTTTGTTTCCTCCAGCCTCATTTCTCTGTTGCGAGTGTTTTTCTAGCTCGCCAAAACAGGCCTTACCAGCCTGTTCAGAGCCTTCATTATAATTGAATACCTGATGCTTCCTCTGTTAAAAGTATTGTTGGCTTTTCCGCAGCTGCACTCAAGTAACAGCAGTAACAGCAGCACCCCCTCCTCCCGGTTTTCGTCTGGGAGTAAAAGCTGCTGGAGGCCTTATCCAACCTTGTGCCATTGGCCTCAGGCGTTCATTTGACTAATTGGATAAATAATCACCTAGGTTGCGACTCTCATTGGACCAAGATCCGAATTTATTCGATCAAATTACATATTTTTATATTAAAAATAATAATAATAATATTAATAATAAATAAATATATACATATATATACATACACATATATAAATAAATAAATAAAATTATATATATATATATTAATAATAGTAATAATAATATATATTTTATACATCAAAATTCCAAAAGGGGGTGCGGACCAGCTGAAAGGACACCCGGCTTTTGCTGCAGGCCGAACCCTTGGCGAGCCAACCGCCTCTAGTATCCTTACATACGATCATTACTTCTTAAAATGGCAGGCGATAATTCTTCTAAAGGCCCTGCCTTGAAGGCCAAATCTAAGTCTCACCATTTGCACAGAAGGCTAAGGAAACTTCCAAGGCCTCTCAAAGAGACGCCTTAAGACGCCATAAGGCATTGGAGAAGGAATTCAACAGTTGATCCAGGGAGTCACACTCGGTGCTTCCAGCCCTCCCACTCTCCACTCCTTCTACCTCTATTCACCCCCCCTCCTCCAGATTACTCTTCCCTCTCCAGGCACAGCTCTCCCAAGGGCTTCAGGCCCCTGGACCAACAACACCCGAAGCTACATTTACTCCTACGGCCGCTGGTCTGCGCCAAGAGGAGCCTGCCATAGTCGAGATTCCAGAACAAATGAGGTCATGGATGGGCCACAAAGTATCCCCTTCAACCATCAGCCACTGGATCAGAGCTACTATCTCTAGATCTTACTTGTCACAGGCTCTGCCAGTACCCAGCGGAATAACAGCACATTCCACCAGAAGTGCAGCTACCTCGGCAGCTTGGGCCACCCAGGCCCCAATCACTGATATTTGCCGGGCTGCCACCTCGGCCTCCCCATCTCCCTTCATTAGGCATTACAAGATCAACATATTTGCCTCAGCGGAGGCCTCGTTTGGCAGACGAGTCCTACAGCGGGTCCTCAAGGACCCGGAGAGGCTCCCAAACCAGACGGAGTCCCTCCCGTAGGACAGCCAAGCTTTGGTATGTCCCACTCTCTGGATGATCCGAGCAGCTCAAAGGAGAATGGGCGTTGGTTCTTACCTGACACGCCATTTCTCTTCAAGCTGTGTGGATCATCCAGCCCCACCCTTATCTTTCACCGACTGGTGGGGTCTTGTTTCAGCCAATGAACCCTTAAGTCTAGTAAGATGAGAGTACGAACTTCTCTTTCCCTTCACCTGCGCATAAACTGGGGAACGCTGTAATGGAGCCACATGATGGAAGGAGGAGCGTTCCTCAGTAATTAAGCTCAGCCTACAACAGCACAGACTGAAGCACCTCCCACTCTCTGGATGATCCTCGCAGCTCGAAGAGAAATGGCGTGTTAGGTAAGAACCAACACCCATTCTCTTGAGTTCTGTACTTAGTAACTCATTGAGCCAGTTTGTTTTTTTAAATGAACTTGAAATAAAAAGATATAACTGTTCTTGTACAAGAAAGGCAAGATGTATTTTGTAGATAGTGTCAAATGGAATTTAACCACTAGATGTCACTGGACTTACTCATATGTGGGAAAATTCAGTGTTTTGTGTTTAAGTGATTTTCCCCCTCCAGGTCACAGAAAAATGATAAAATCTAACCTTTATGATTTCATAGCTATTCATGGTTAATCAACATGTGGATGTTTGTTGCTATAAAATATATTAATGGATTTTCTTTCTTTTTAATGATTAAAAAAAATAAGGTATTTTTATTTAGGATAAATCTGTCCATGGCCATTAAAATCTGGATAGAAGTTACATATTCATCAGGAGTTCACTTTGGAAATGCCAATTGTGCAAAAAAAAAAAGAGGGGGGGAATCATATTCTTCATGTTGTCTTTGAGGACTCCTAAAGACAACTGGACTCTTAATGAAACCAAATGCAGGATTAAACAGAACTTTGATTTGTCCCACCAGAGCTGCTCTTTTGTCCGTATATGACTGAATAGTTCTCCAAAACAGCAGTCGCCAACTGATGGGCTGTGAGAAAATTTTGGTGGGCCACAGAGAAATCTCACCCCCAGAGCACCCAACTAAAGCAATTAATCCAGGGTGTGCAGAAACACAAGGCTGCGCCACCCACATTGCCAGCGGGAACCCTCCCCACCCATTCACTCCTTACCCAGCAAACTTGCCTGCTAAATTGCTATTTTTCCTTTTTTTTTTCCCCGAACCATCATCTGTTCTACTGTGCCGGGAGATTTAGATTAGCGAGAAAGCTGGAAATGGTGGCATTTCTTGCTTTCTAGCTAGTCTTTAGATCTTCAGCTCTGCTTTTAAGCATAGCTGAATCTCCCTTAGGACTGAAGGTTCTATTATTCAGTGCAGGCTCATGACAAGCAATTTTTTTTTTTTTAAACAAATTTTATTAATTTTACAAAAAACACAATACACAATCCAGGCATAACATCTTGAAAAATCT
>BHEV01075687.1:0-12219 GCA_004319985.1 Emydocephalus ijimae
TACGGTGACTCGGATCTTCTTCGTGTCCAAGGCTGAGGCGTGACCGATAGTGATAGTATGGTGAGCCTCTTCTCTCTGTACTGCTGGATTTCTGTTGGAGTGGTTTACTGGCATTCGCCTTATAGGACGGCTTCCTGTCGATTGGCGGTAGTTAGCCCCCTTAGAGGCCTGGCTAGGGCCTAGCAAACTGCGGCAGACCCGCCCGATGTGGCCTCGTTTCCCGCACTCGTGGCAGAGTGCGTCGCGGAATTTGCATTCGGACCTGGCATGGTTGGCTCCACAGCCAGCGCAAGGGTGTAGGGGCTTCGGACGATGGTCCCGGTCGGACCGCAATCGGTGGACCCCTTCTTNTGCAACCACGTCGGCGATGGCATCGGCAAGGCTGATGTCGCCTTTCACCATCAACTTGCTTTGCAATGCTGGTGCATCTCAGCCCAGAACTATTCGATCTCTCAGTGCCTCTTCCAAATCGGTGAACCCGCAGAGGCCCCCCAAATTTCGGAGGTCTGCCACAAAATCGGCCATGCTCTCTCCCTTACGTTGGTTTCTCAGATAAAACTCGTGGCGTCTCACGAGTGTAGGCACGGTCGGAGCGTAGTGGCCTTTCAGGAGGGGTTCGAGGTCGTCCCAGCTCATGGCCTTCACTTCTCGAGGCTTGGCGAGCGCTTTGGCCATCTTGAAGACGGCTGGGCCGCAATGCGTTAGGAATAACGCTCTCTTCTTTGCCGGTGTGGCGTCTTTTAGGTTGTTTGTCTCGAGAAACATTTGAAAACGATCCATGTAGGATTCCCAATCCTCTTGGTTCGGATCGAATGGAGTGGGTGGTACGATGCCACCGGACATGGTTCCGTTGTTGGCGTCGTCTTTCACGTGCTCGGTGTTTGCTGCTTAGCTTCTTCTGTTCAAGCGTCTCCACATCCCACCCTCGTCGCCAGTGTTAAGTACTGGGCATGGGTCGAAATAACTGGAGACAGTCTTTGAACGGTGAACTTCAGCTCTTTATTACATAGTGACTTGAATAAACAACAACAGTTAACTCTGCCTTATATAGGCATCTCTTGTACGTTTCAACCAATAATGAGCTAGGAACGCTAGCTCTTTTAACCAATAGGAACTCTTAGTTAAGGACCAATCAGGTTCGTTAGAGCTGACCAATCCTGGTCTAGCCGCCTGACAGCCAATCAGAAGTGCAGGGCCAGAACCCTGCACTTTACCTCAAGCTCAGACTTTATTAATTTACTGTATACACAGCATATACTGTATGTGCTGGACAGTTCATGTTTTTTTCCTAGGCTTTTAACCAAGCAAGCAGTGATTCTCTTCGATCCAAACTGTTCCCTACCTCTCTTTGAAGATCTCTGTGGTTTTTTTCTCCCTGTGCTGACATTTAAGGCAGTTCCTTCACTAGATTAGCTAAATAGAGCTAGTTTCACAGGAGATATCTACCTAAATACCAGTTGCTGAGCAATACGCTAAATAAATAACCAGTTGCTGAAAGGGGAGGAGTGGGAATATTTAATAAACAGAAATATTTAGAGGGCATCCTTTTTTAGACTGAACTCTTTGCAAGGGGGATTGCAGCAAGCAAATTAACAATTGGAAATCAATGCATGTTTGAAGCATTAAAGCATTGTAACATTCCATTCTGCCTAAAAAGAACAGTCAGCAGGACAGATACAGTAGCTATCTATTGCATCTATCTCCAGTTGAAAAGATCCTTCACTAAGAAGGGACAAATTTCTCTGTTCTTTTTTTCTTTAAATAAAAGTTTTATTTAAGTTTTCACAAAACATACAAATACAAATAAAATATCTTTTTTTGAGAACAGCGTGGCCCCGGGTTATCACTTCTCCATACAGACATAAACTCAATACATATTTATCTTATACATTCTAATCCATATCTTATAACTATTTTTGCAATTTTTTCAATAGCTTTTCCCTTTCTGTACTTCCTATGGCCTTATTTTAAATTATCTCATTCCTTTCTTAATTCAATTACATATCTTTTTCTAATTTTTAGAATCCTTCTAATCAATGTTTTTATACTTATGTCTGTCCTGTTCACAATTTCATATTATCTTTTCTCATAAAACAAATTTTCCCCTGTAATAATATTTCTCTGTTCTTCATTGGACTGCACTTCTCATTATAACAATAGCAGTTAGACTTCTATACCGCTTCACAGTGCTTTGCAGTCCTCTCTAAGCAGTTTACAGAGTCACCATATTTGGATCCTCATTTTACCCACCTAGGAAGGATGGAAGGCTGAGTCAACCTTGAACCTGGTGGGATTTGAACTGCCAAATTGTAGACAGCTGGCTGCAGAAGTAGCTTGCAGTACTGCACTCTAACCACTGCACCACTCTTTTTTTTTTTGAAAAGAATTTTATTAATTTTCTACAAACAAACAAGACAAACAAAACATTAAAACATCAACTCTCATATGTACATCCAGTGTGTCGGTTGGTTCATCAGTTCTGTGCATTCATTTTGTAGTCTCCATTACAATTATGTTACATAACAACTCATATTGTCAATCCAAACTTGTATATCCTAATATCACTAAAAACCACTGCACCACTCTTTATTATGCCAGATAGTTGGCTGAGATTAATGGTTGTTGAAGTCCAGTATCATCTGAAGGGTTCATTCCTCTCCTGCTTCTCCTTCCTCTTCCTGTACCTGTCCCTCTCCTCTTCCTCTTCCTCTCCTTTAAGTCATTGTTGATTCCTGACAACGTCCTGAATTGGTCTTTTCAGTATTCTTGACAAGATTTCAGAAGCAGTTTGTCATTGCCTCCCTCCTGTGGGCGGAGAGAGTCCCAAAGATGCTTCCCCCCCCCAAAAAAAGCAGCTGGGCTTTGCTACATGCACCTGTATTTCAACAATTGAAGTGGTCGCAGTAGTGAAGAAACAACAGCTATGACAGAATCTCAGCCCAGACCACATGTATGCCATGCTGGGCCTCTGCCTCAGACCACTACATATTTCAGATACAACAAAGGCTTCTACAGACAAAAACAAAGCTGCGCCATGGGTTCACCCATTCACTGTATAGGTATGTGGATGATATCTACGGAGATTCTCAGTCATCCAGGTCATGGTTTTGTCCCAAAGGTGCTTTTTCAAGAGGCAACTGCATTTTCTTGGATGAGAAGTGAAACATCTTCAAGAAAAACCAGAATTCTTAACCATCAGGCCAAACTGGTTCCTGTCACACAGAGTTGACTAAAATATGTGCAAGGATGGTGCTTCCCATAGCGCAGATGAGATACAGTTCTGCACTTGTGGTGCCACAACTAAGAAGAGCCCATTACAGGTAGTCCTCAACTTACAACAGTCCACTTAGTGACCATTCAAAGTTACAACTGAAACAAGTGACTTAATGACCATTTTTCACACTGTTGCAGCATCCATATGGTCACAAGATCCAAATTCAGATGCTTTTGCAACTGGTTCATATTTACGACTGTTGTCGTGTCCCGGGGTCATGCGATCCCCATTTTGCAACCATCCGATAAGCAAAGTTGATGAGGAAGCCAGATTCACTTAACAACTGTGCTGCTGACTTAATCACTGCAGTGAGTCCCTTAACAAATGTGCCGAAAAAAAGTAAAACGCAGTAAAACTCAACAAATTTTTCACTTAGCAACCTAAATTTCGGGCTCAATGGTGGTGGTAAGTCGAGGACGACCTGTATTTGTTTTGGTGAGAGCAAATGCTGCCAGGAGAATCCGGGTTAAGCAGGCCAAGTTGCCACTGTCTTCATGCGGAGCATTTGCCCAGTCAATCTCAATTAGAGGAGATTTAAATCAAAAGAGCTGCAGCATCTGGAGACTCCAGCTTGGGCCGGACATCCAAATGGCACCCAAGAGATTCTCCAAACCCAATTAGGTCAGTTAATCTGATTGGAGAAAAACATTGAAGGCCTCCATGAACTTCCCAGCCGTAATAACTTTCCGTGCCCGTCTAACCTTTTAAGATGAATCACTTCAAAGCGGTTGTGCAGCAGAGTGTAAGGATTTTGAAATCTCTTTTAGTTTCTTGTTCCAGCTGTCCCTTTTTTTTTCTGGATCAACATAAATCATTGGAATTATTACTAGTATGAGTAGTATGGATGGGCACTCTATATTTTGTCAAGCATCTCTATCTCTCCCTCCCAATATCACCAGAGCCAACAAAAGAGAACTTTCATCATTTATTTATTAGACAAATTAGTATGCCCCCCCCCAAACCCACCCACAGAGAACTCCGGGTGGGTAACCTTTTAAATCCACAGCATAAAAATCCATCTCATCCCTACTTCTCCCCAATTCCTAGGGCAGCAGCAACAGCACAGTCAGATCCACCATTAAAGGATAATATTTGTAGCTCAGAGTTGAAATGAAAGGTCCTTGGAGCCTTCTGAGCTTGGTTGTATGGCTTGCAGACATTTCATTACCTGAATCAGAACATCATCAGCGCACTGATTTTGTTACCTTGTTTAGGTAATGAAATGTCTTCAAGGAAAGAACCAAGCTCAGAGAGCACCAAGGACCCCTCCGAGCAACCATTTGTTGGGTTCTTGTTCATTTGTGGTCCCCGGGCCCACAAGAAAATCATATCACCAGGGTGTTTTGGAAAAACAACAAGGCGGGGACCAATCATACCTCACTGGGAATGATATTCCATCGAGAGGGGGACACCATAGAGAGGTGGACACCACAGAGAAGGCCCTATTTTGTGATCCTACCAGACATACATCCCTAAAAGATGGGACCCATAACATACCCTATTTGTCAACTCAGTCACCTAGCAAAGAATCACTCCAAGCCAGGGGTGGGATTCTACCAGTTCGCACCTATTCGCAAGAACCGGTTGTTAACATTCTAAGCAGTTCAGAGAACCGGTTGTTAGAAGAAATTACTGGCCTAATCCTGTAAGGAAGGCCGGAAGGAAACATTCTGGTGTTGCTTACGGAAACTGCCTCTCCGTTAACCCTTTTTACATTCTTGGCAGGACTAGACTTCCTGTCTCAGGAACTTCTCTGGAGTTTTTTCCCCTTCCTTTGCTGATACTTTACTTGTGTGGCATGACCATTCAGTTACAATGGCACTGAAAAAAGTGACTTATGACCATTTTTCACACTTAAAACTGTTGCAACATCCCCACAGTCATGAGAGGCCAGGCAAGGAGATGCATGTCTTGATGTGAGTGATATAGAATTGGCCACACCCACCAACTAAGCCATGCCCACAGAACCGGTTGTTAAAAAATTTGAATCCCACCCCTGCTCCAAGCCCATTGTTTTACCAAGAGTATGCTTAAGTAAAGCTGCAATTATCCTTCCGAGGTCAGTAAAATAAGGAGCCAGATTGTTGGGGGCAATATGCTGGCTCTGTAAGCCGCTTAGAGAGGGCTGTAAAGCACTATGAAGTGGTATATAAGTCTAAGTCAGTGGTGGCTAACCTTTCCGGCACCAAGTGCTGAAACGGGAGTGTGCAGCTTCCTGACGTGTCAGTTTGGGAGTGCTGGAAGCCAGAAGCTAAGCTTCCTGGTATGCACAGAACTGGTGTTCCGGTTTCTAACGTGCATGTGTGCACGAAGACCAGCTGGCTGGCATGCACTCTTGAGGAGCTGCTCTTCCGGTTTCCAGTGCTTTCTGCACACGCTAAGTTTAGCTGACCAGCCTGCATGCATGCGTCCAAATCTGCAAGAGCAACTGGCGACGGCTGGCATGCCCGGAGAGATGGCTCTGCGTGCCACTTTCGGCACTCGTGGCATCGGTTCTCCATCACAGGTCTAAGTGCTGTTGCTATTAAGTGGTTATAGAAATAGTAAGCTGGATCTGGTGTTTCGACACACAAAACAATGTAATTGGCTTTCTCTTTTCCCTGTGCTCGCTTAATGGATGCTTGTATATTGTTCAGTAAAGCACCCTCAATTTGTGGGCTTTCCAGCTTTGCATTCCATTGGGTGACCTTGGGTTGGCTGGCGTTTCTCATGTCTCTGGCTGGCACTGCTTGGTATCCATCCCCCCCCTAATTCCTCCCTAAATTCCAATCCTCTCTTCCCTCCCCCCCCCCATTGCTAATATCAGGCTGTGAGCTTCCGATGTTTGGCTAGCACAATGGCAGCCATTACACTACCTTCCCATCCTGGTGGTCCGGATGGATATAACAGGGAGAGGCAGACCTTTAAATACCTCGGCCCCACCCATGTAGGGCTTTAAAGATGATAAACAACACCTTGACTTGTATCCGGAGGTAAATTGGCAGCCAGTGGTAGGATTCAATTTTTTTACTACTGGTTCTGTGGGCGTGGCTTGGTGGACGTGGCTTGGTGGGCATGGCAGGGGAAGGATACTGCAAAATCCCCATTCCCTCCCCACTCATGGGGGAAGATTACTGCAAAATCCCATTCCCTCCCCATCCCTCTAACCTGCTTTCCAGCTCCGCTCTCCTGTGCAGGGCAACAGAAGAAGACCCAGCCAATCAGCTGGGACTCAGGAGGCGGAGAATAGATGGGGGCGGGGCCAGTCAGAGGTGGTATTTGCCGGCTCTCCAAACTACTCAAAATTTCTGCTACCGGAACTGGTTAGAACCTGCTGAATACCACCTCTGAAGCCACTGCAGCTCCCACAAAAGAGGTGATATCATTGATAGTATTAACAGCTTTAATAGTAATCCCATGGTATCTGGCTGGGCTTATATAGGATGATAAATCTACAAAAGATCTAACTGAGATTAACACTACCTTTTTTTTCTCCCATGGGGCTTTTTTCTCCAGATTAAAGATTCCCCAATTCTTTCAGCCATGTGTAGTGCAGACAAACACATCTGTCCTCCAATCAACTTTAGGATTAAACGTGGCAGTTTAATTATTAATTTTGCCAGGCCTCCTTAGGAGAAGGCAATGTAGACCTTTTTGTTAACTGTATAAAATTGCGGAAACAGGAAGAGGCAATGATGCCTCTTGGGAGTCAACAAATGGGATCCATGAACCTACAACCTGGACTCACGTTTATAGTAGCTTTTATTGTTAACCATCTTTCTTACCAATGGATTAGGAATTACAATCTCGGTAGAAGCTGCAAAATTGTTCAGCAGTCCTTTGTAGTTGTAACTCTGCTTTGTGATTGCCTGTGCAAGGAGGAGAGGGGTAAGGGAGAAACAAAGAAAGAAACCGATGGTACAACAAAAGCAACATTAAACTATTTGATAAGTGCCTTAAATAAAGGAAAAAGCAGCCACTTACTGTGTGCTATTTTTCCGTTTTAATTGAACCAAACTGATTGCTGGCACAATCTGCTATTGATTGAATTTGCTTCTGGGCTGGCTTTTCATTTTCCATAGAGTGTTACCAGGTAGCAAGGGAGGGGAGGAAAAAACAGTCCCAAGAAATTCAACCACTCCAACTTGCGTACAAAGTCACTGGAGGATAGCAGTATTGCAAAAGACAAAAGCATTAACTTGATTTCAGAAATAAGCTGTTCTTTTAATAGAGACTACAATGCAAATCTTTCATGCGTTTTTTTGTGAGCTGGAGAAACACCTGCTGTTATGTGCCACTGACTCCCTCTGGAAACAATCTGGTTGTAACAGGTGTTAACGAAGTGACAAGCAGGTAATTTAGGAACTGAGCCTGCTGCTTTGCGTTGAGATGTATCATTGGCCCATGGTGCTGAACAGCACCTGTATCGTCTACTCAAGTTTTCAAGAGACCCAGTTTGGCCGAGTGGTTAAGGCACCAAGCTAGGACCAGGAGATTGGGAGTTTCAGTCCTGTTTTAGGCATGACAGATGGCTGTGTGACTTTGGGCCAATCATGAGGAGACTGATGCTTAAGGCAGGAGTAGAACTCAGGAGACTGTGAGTTCAGGTCCTGCCTTACACATGAAAGCTGGATGAGCGGCTTTAGGCCAATCATGAGGAAACTTTGATGCTTATGGCAGGGCTAGAACTCAAGAGATTGTGAGTTCTAGTCCTGCCTTAGGCATGAATGCTGGCTGAGTGACTTTGGGCCAATCATGAGGAGACTTCGATGCTTAAGGCAGGACTAGAACTCAAGAGATTGTGAGTTCTAGTCCTGCCTTTGGCATGAAAGCTGGATTAGTGACATTAAGCCAATCATGAGGAGACTGTGAGTTCTAGTCCTGCTTTTGGCATGAAAGCTGGCTTGGTGACTTTGGGCCAATCACTCTCTCTCAGCCCAATCCATCTCACAAAGGTTGTTGTTGTGAGGAAAACAGGAGGAGGAAGGAATTTTGTGTGTGTTCACCACTTTGAGGGGTTTATAAAAATAGTGGTGCAATATAAATTAATTTAGATAAAGAGATTTTTTTTATAGATCTATGGACACCATTTAAATCAGACTTCTCCCAAGTTTCCCAGCGTTCATGGTAGGGTAGAATTTTTAATTCCAAAGCCCATCTAGAGTTGTGAAAGTCAACAATGCCACATTATACTCCTAGAAGCCATCAACAACCTGCATTTTGATCATCCTGTTTTTGATATGTCTTTCCCCGTCTTGGTTTTCTTTGTTGTTCATTTTGCGACTTTGTTAAAAATTACATCAGCACTGAAAAAAATGACTGTATTTATGATGGCTACAGCATCCAAGCCACCTGGAGTCAATGAATGTGACCATTCCAGCCAACTTCCAAAAACGTAAATTAGTGGGGAAGCTGGATTCATTTAACAATTATGTGATTCCCTTAATAACTGCAATGATTTACTTTAACAAGGGTGGCTAAAAAGTTGTAAAATTGGGTGCAACTCACTTAACAACCGCCTTGCTTAACCATGGAAATTCTGGTCCTGATTTTGGTCATGTCGAGGGCTGTCTGCAAAGGTGGTATTCAGCAGGTTCTGGAGAACTGGTAACATAAATTTTGAGTAGTTCGGAGAACCGGCCAATACCATCTCTTGATTGGCCACACCACCATCTTTTCTCTGCCTCCCGAGTCCCAGCTGATCAGCTAGGATTTCTTTTGTTGCTCTGCACAGGAGAACGGAGCTGGAAAGCAGATTAGTGGAGTGGGGAGGGAATGGGGATTTTGCAGTATCTTCCCTCTGCCACGCCCACCAAGCTATGCCATGCCCACAGAACCGGTAGTAAAAAAAATTGAATCCCCACCACTGGCTCTCTGCACAGTATTCCATCAGGTTGTCAATTTTAACTTTGTATATCACCCAGAGTTAGGGATGAGTTGGTCAGGTTTAAAAATGTATCTGCTAAAGATTAAATAATTTAATCCATCACAAAGTCACATTTCAATTATTTGTGTGGTGGCACAGTGGTTAGAATGCAGTACTGCAGGCTACTTCTGCTGATTGCCAGCTGCCAACAGTTCGACAGTTCAATCCTCACCGGCTCAAGGTTGACTCAGCCTTCCATCCTTCCACGGTCGGTAAACTCAGGACCCAGATTGTTGGGGGCAACATGCTAACTCTGTAAAACACATGGAGAGAGTTGTAAAGCACTGTGAAGCTGTATATGTGTCTAAGTGCTCTTGCTATAAAGTCTCATTTCAATGATGTATGTGTGTGTGTGTGTATGTGTGTGTGCCTGCCTTTGAGTCAGTATTCACTCCTGGTAACTGCTTGGACAAGTCGCTACCATCTTTGTGCTCAACTTTGGCATGACTTCTAGTTTAACATCATAGGGGTGCCATCAAACAATAGAGCAAGTGTTTGACTTAGGGAACTATCTACTTTCAATCCTTATTCAAATATGTCAGCTAAAACTTCTCACAAAGGATTGAGTGTTCAGAGTTCACAATATTGATTCACTGCGGTGTCTTAGTAGAAAGTACCTCCTTTTGTTACATCTGGGAGAGGAATTTAGGATGATGCTAAAAAGAAGGGAAGTTACTGGAGTTTACTAGGTATTGGGAATACAAGTACTCCTCAAATTACAACCAGTATTGAGCCCAGAATTTCTCTTACTAAGTGAAACAAGTTAAGTGAATTTTGCCCCATTTATGACCGTTCTTGCCACAGTTCTTAAGTGAATCACTGCCGTTGTTAAGTTGGTAACATGGCTGTTAAATGAATCTGGCTTCCCCACTAACTTTGCTTGTCAGAAAATCGTAAAAGGGATCACGTGAACTCGGGATATACTGCAACCGTCATAAATACGAGTCAGTTGCAAAGTGCCTGAATGTTGATCATATGACCATGGCGATGCTGCAACGCTCATAAGTGTGAAAAACAGTTTACGGTTCCTTTTGTCAGTGCTACTGTTGGAAATTTGAACTAAATGAATTGTCGCAAGTCGAGGACTACCTGTAGTAGTATTGCAGTGATTGTACCCTTTTTACAATAGTTTTGGAGATGTGTTTTGGTTAAATTAGGATATTCTCCAACATTAATGGTCTTGTAAGTTGCTAAGATTGATGGATGGAAGGGCATGGTCCCTGAATGAATGAATATGCCTTTAATCACAAGCTGTGTCTAAATAATGCAGTGAACCATGTTATTGAATTAATCTTCTGGATTCCTCAGTATACAGTATATAATCATTAAACTAACCACATAGATTGTGTGCATTGAGCCTTAAAAGGCAAAAACAAAAACTAAATAAAGATAATGAAAGAAGCTTAGCAGGTTTACAAATACCGCTGTAAGAGAGATTTTATCTGATATGGTTGAAGGTTTAGTGTGAATGCAATTATTGTGTGCAGGCTCTGTTTGGTTGTTTTGCTGTCTGACTTCAGTTGGTGTTTTCTAAACTGAGAATTTCCTTCGGTGTTGATACCAGTTCCCAAAATAGTCAGCAGTAAATGGGGTGGCTTGGGAATTCTGGGAATTAAAGTTCACAGACAGGGCAACAATGTGCTAGAAGATCAATGTTTCTCAACCTCATCCATTTTAAAATGTTTGAACTTCAACTCCCAGAATTCCCAATACTATCTGGAGAATTCTGGGAGTTGAAGTCCACACATCTTAAAAGTATCCAAAGTTGAGAAGCATTATCCATATCTTCCTCCAATAGTATATTCTACCTGTTATCAATGCTGATACATCCATCTTTTTTTATTTACAGCACATGCATAAATAAATACAATCTTCTGGCACCTGATAGCTTAATGCCTCAAGCAAATGGCAATGTACAAAGGTTTATGTAATTTATGTCACAATAAGCCAGAACTATTAGCTCTGGAAGTGAATTTGAAACAAAACTATGTTTTGATTGTGTTAACCCAGGATGGTGAAATCTCAATTAAGATAGTAGTAAAGTTTGCTTTACCTACTTTGTCCAAACAAAAGTATTGTGGATTAACATAGAATCATAAATGTAAGGGATGAAAGGATAATGTAATCCATCCCCTATTCAGTGTATGAATCTATTACTTTCCCAACCTTGACAATTCATGTGAACTTCAACTCCCAGAATTCCCTAGCAAGCAATGCTCTCTGGAAAATGTTGAGGGTTGAAATCTGCATACCTTAAAGTTGCCAAGGTTGAAAAATATTAATCTAAACAAAGAAATACCTTATTTTGCAACAGGACCCTCTGTAAAGAGATGTATGTATTTCTTATTTTCCTGGTTTATTTGTTAAAACTCCTTTGTTGGTTCTATAGATTGGGCTGAGAGATTTAATGGGGGCCCAAAATCCTCCAGTAAATTTATATTTTTGAGGAAGACTTGGAATTGAGTCTTCCTGCTTGTAGTATGACACCTTAACCCAGTGTTTTTCAACCTTGGCAATGTTAAGATGACTTTAAACTCCCAAAGGTCTCTAGCTAGCAGGCTTGTTGCATTATGGAAGTTGTAGTCCACATATTTTAAAGTTGCCAAAGTTGAGAAACACTGATCTCAATAAAGAAATACTTTTTGGTGTAACACAATGTTGTAGTTCACCCAGCATGCAAGACAATAACTGGATTTCCCTGAAAAGGTGCTACACAATTATTCAATTTCATTGTAAACTCAGCAGTATATTCTGCAAATTTGAAACTACTAGCATTGCTGATGCATTTAGATATTTCCTGGTACTAAGAAAATGGGGTGTCCAAGCAAAGAAACCATGTTATGGTTTACGTTGGCCAGTGCTTTTGCTGAGGCTTGGCAGGGAGAACCCTGCCGCCGCATCAGGCTGCCGAGCGGTCAGCCCAGGGCACCCATTGGTAGTCCAGGAAACTAAGTAGTTTAAAGTTGTTATGTCCCTACTTGAAATCCCCGTGTTTTGATTGGCTAAAACACGGGGGTTTCTCATTGGCCAAGCAAACCAC